>BLSH010024769.1:2081699-2093322 GCA_018402905.1 Glandirana rugosa | reverse complement strand
GCATCACCAGTTAGGAGTATACAGAGTCACCAGATAGCAGTATACACTTACAGAGCACCAGATAGCAGTATACAGAGCCTCAGATAGCAGTATACAGAGTCAACATATAGCAGTATACAGAGTCACCACATAGCAGTCTACAGAGTCCCAAATAGCAGTATACAGAGTCCCAGATAGTGTATACAGTCACCAGATAGGGTATACAGAGTCCCAGATAGGGTATACAGGGTCCCAGATAGGGTATACAGTCACCAGATATGGTATACAGGATCCCAGACAGGGTATACAGTCACCAGATAGGGTATACAGGGTCCCAGATAGGGTATACAGAGCCCCAGATAGTGTATACAGTCACCAGATAGGGGTATACAGGGTCCCAGATAGGGTATACAGGGTCCCAGATAGGGTATACAGTCACCAGATAGGGTATACAGGGAACACTTAGCCCATTCAGACAAAGAGCCATGGCTCGGCCTCTCCCTTCATTGGCTCACTGACTTTAAATGACAGCAACGGGAGCCAATGGCTCCCGCTGTGTGTCAGCCAATCAGGAGGGAGAATCCCAGACAGCCAACTCTCTCATGCAACATCACTGGATCAAGATGGGGCTCAGGTAAGTATTAGGGGGGAACTGAGTGGGACTGCTATTGCACACACAAGGTCTTTTTTTTATCTTAAAGTGGATGTAAACCCACCACCTACCCAGTATAAACTAATGACACAGTATTATTGTATATATACATGCAAGCCTCCTGCATCTATCCCTACCTTTCAAATGTCCTTCCTGTAAGCACTAGCAGCTCTGTAAAACTCTGAAATCAGAGGGTGTCTGTGTTTGCTGGGTGGAGTTGTGATGTTACAAGCCTCCCCACCCACCTCTATACTGAGACATTGAGGAGGGAGGGAGGGGGGCATGTAAAATTTTCTCTGCTGTGTGAAGGAGATAAGCAAATTGGTTGTCACTCACAGAGCAAGGGGCGGATCGACTGTGTATTTCCCAGTTAGTCTGACTTTCTCTTCCTGAAAAAAATATAAGCTCATTACTCACAGCTGGATTAACTCTTTGTGGTAAGACTGGGCACAGATGATATGACATGCTATACTCTACCAGGCAGAAATATTAATTACATTTTTTGGGGGTTTACATTCACTTTAATGCATAAAATGCATTAAGATATAAAAAACCTTCTGCCTTTCCTGCACCACGTTCAAAACACATTGCAGTTTCAGGTCGCAAACTCAATGCTTTTGCCTGCACCAGATCTCATGCTACAGAAGTACCATGCAATCCAGGTGCAGTGTGTTTTTTGGAGTTGTTCATGTCCAGTGTGATTCAGCATGGGCTCAAATCGCACTGCATGTCCCAGTGTGAACCAGCCCTTAAAGCGGACCTTCTCCCTCTACACCAGGGATCTTCAAACGATGGCCCTCCAGCTGTTGCGGAACTACACATCCCATGAGGCATTGTAAAACTCTGTCATTCACAGACATGACTAGGCATGATGGGAATTGTAGTTCCCGAACAACTGGAGGACCATAGTTTAAAGACCACTGCTCTACACACTACATAGTCTTCATTCCTCACCCACCTCCTGTTACAAATACAGAAACTAAAATTTCTCCTCTCCCCCATAATACCACTTTTGGGGGACCTAGACTGGCTCTTCTGCCTTTTCTCACCTAGGCAAGAATGACTTATCCTCCTTGGGCATGATGGCAATCTTGGGCACACTGCGCATGCTGGGCAAACTTGTGTGCTGCATGAGCTCCCTGATAACATCAGTGTAGCTATGGCCCTGACCATGGCTGGTGCAAAAACACTTGGCAGATTCCGAGAAAAAAATAGGAATAGGCGGACAGCTAAACAGTTCAAGGCCTTTAAGTTGAATTGCAGCAAACTGTATTTGTAGACCACTGTCTCCTATAGTAACTGAACTTGCAACTTTGACTTCAATGCACATCACAACTCACTGTATCCCATTGAAGATCCTCTCACTGAGCTTGCAGTCTCCCACTAGACTCTTCAGATCCCAGCCACTGCTGGATCCCTTGAGCTCCTCCACAACTAACCCGCTGTGGCTCCCAAGTGTCACCCCTGCTGTCCCGCTAGGTTCCTGACTTGGCTCTTCAGCTAACTCGTTGAATCCTCTGCAAGCGTCACCCACACTGTCCCATTGGGTCCCTAGCTTGACTCTACTGAAGCTTTCCCAACTTCTTCACCGTCCCCGGCTAGTGAACAAGGCTGCTCTGGTACTTCTTCAGACTTCACAAACCTGGCATCTGATAACAGGAGTAATTGTCCCTTCGCTGGTGACTGAGTCCCCTTTATCTCTGACCTCTGGTTCTCACTTGCCTTTGGTGACAGGAGTGGTCGCCTCTGCTGGCCAACTCCTTTCCTTCACCTAGGACAACAACTCGATTCTCCATCCGGCAGAATCCTTGCAACTTGGTTGGGCCCTAGGCCTGAAGCCCCAACCCCGCACTGCTTGCTTCCAACCTGTATAGGCCTTGGACCGCCTAGCAACCAGGTACACCTGGATAGGCCTCAGGCTTCTGGCCTTGCAGCCGGGAGCTTTTCAACACACGTCCACCTAGACAGCCGTGGCACAGAACCCCGATCACCTGACCTCTCCCAAGTAAATAGGCTCTCCCTGCAGCCCCTGGGGCCAAAAAACACAAAATGATTGTCTGGGACAACATATCCACTCCTAACCTGGATACAATGTGATCTTGTCATTCTAGTGTCAAAAGCAGCAGTGCCACCCAACGTCAGAAGAGAGAGATGCACCAACCCAGGCTTAGGGCAACAATCAGGAAATCCCCTATCAATTGGCCAGGCTAGTTACCACCTAGTAGAACTAAATTTGATAGCAACCCTGATTAGGACCAGGGTGCTACATCTGTATAGAAGATGGCAGTGCAGGACCTGGAGCACGGCAGTAAAAAAAACATTGGATTTGCTGGCTGTGTGAGTATGTTTTTATACCTCTCAACTTTTTGAAATGGAAACAAAAAACACCTATTAGCAAAAGTATGTAGGCATAGGACACACCCCATGTCACGCCCCCTTAAATGAGAATTATACACAAAAAAAGATTAGTTAAAGTGGAACTTTAGTCAGAAAATTAAGTTTTGTTAGATCACTTCAGGCTGGCCCCTTTTTTCAGGTATGGCTATGTGAAACATAGAATCCAGTCATATGCCATTTCCCCACTGTGCACGTGCCCAGTTACTTTCTATTTTTAGGCATTTTTAGGCACTACTGAATTTGTAGAGGTCGATCTGCTGATAGCCTTAAAGTGGAATGAATCCCTCCTATCCTTAAGACCCCTTTCACACTGAGGAGCTTAAAAACTGCCCATGATACGTTGGACGTTTTTGCGGCACTAGCGGTGCTTTTTTTTTAAAAGTCACGTGACCTTAAAAAAAAAGAAAGAAGAATAATTTTGCAACGCTTTTGTGTGATTCCTATTAATTTCAATGGAGAGGGGCGTTTTGTAAGTGCTTCAAACATGCTCCAAAGATGCTGCTTGCAGGACTTTTTTCACTGCCCCGCCAGCGCACCACCCCAGCATGAAAGCATCCATTGAAATGAACGGGCAGCAGTTTTCAGGAGCTTTTCAGACACTATTTTTAGCGCAAAAGCACCTGAAACAGCGCCTCAGTGTGAAAGGGGTCTTACAGCTCTAGCACCCTTGTCCCAAAGCAGGGCTACAGGTAAATTTAGTTATGCTGGGTGGTAGCCGGCCTGGCTAATTTGTAGTGTTTAGAGGTCAAAGGGCTTCCCTCCTAATCCTATTTGGCTGTGGTTTCTCCCCTTTGTCAGTAGGTGGTGCTGTAGCTTTTGACATTACTGTGATGAGCTACAGTGCATTCATTCAGGTTATGAATAAACATACCTTTCTCAGCCAATCAGACTTGCAGCTTTGCATGCTGGGTAGAGGTATTTATTTGGAGAGAGTCAGGTGATCATGGCTCTTCCTACCCTGGTCTGCGCCCTGGGTGGATGTGTGTCAAATAGCTACTGACTGCTAGGCCTGAAGCCTGAGGCCTATCCAGGAGTCCTACTGGCTGCTAGGTCTGTTTGAGGTCTATCCAGGTGTTCGAGATTCTGCAGAGGAGAGTCTGCTTGATACCTGGAAACAATTCTGAGGGGGATAGAGTTCTAGAGAAGTACCAGAGCTGACTCTTCATGGACCGGGGACCCACAAGGTGGTTGGGAGAGCTTCAAGAGAGAACTCATCCAAAGAATTCACTATGACGCTGTGACTAAAGTTCAGTTACTATAAGAGACAGCCTTTCCTACAAAGTACAGATGTGCTATTTCAGCTTAAAGGCTCTTTTCCTGTACTGCTGTATGTCTTATCTCACCTTTGGTGATCATTACTATTTTTGACTAAGGGTGTCATGTGCCCTATCCCCTCTCTCCCATATTTTTCCTGTTGTGAGAAATAAACTTCTCTTTGTTTAAGCATAAAAGTGACTGGCGCCCATCTTTCTACCCTGTACATCACCCACCATACCCAATAACCTGCAAACTGAGAAGAGATGTAGGCCTTCCCTGAATCTGGGGGTCACCATCAAGCCCCCGTAAATGTGGGGTAGGCGCTACACAGCCAAGGAAGCTGCTGCTGTTTGATCTGCAACTGTCATGGTACTGCAGATATGACCAGTTATGACACCAGCCATTTAACAGTTTGGTTGAGGACACAAGCAAATGTGACAGTTAGCAATTCTGGCATTCCAGGAATGTAGCTGTTTTTTTAAACTGGTACTTACTGAAGATACCAGCGTCTGCACCCAAAGCTGATAGACGAATTGGCTAGGGGTGCCGACATTGCGGGATACCTGGACAGGTAAGTGTCCTTACAGTATATTATAAGTCAGCAGCTATAGTATTTGTAGCTGCTGACTTTTAATTTTTTATACCGGCTGGAACTACGCTTTAATGTGGAATGTGGCTTTAAAGTAGAATTTGCTAAAGAACATTATTTTTTTTATCAAGTTGTTATGGGTAAAGTTCCTCTTTAGTATGTTTCTAAAACAGAGAACATAAAAGAATATAATAGATGTGATCTTACAACCACTTTAAGTGGAATTAAAGAGGAGTTCCAGCCACCTGTGAAAAAATAAAAGTCAGCAGCTACAAAAACTGTAGCTGCTTACTTTTTAAAAAACAGCCACTCACCTGTCCCACGATCCAGCGTTGTGCTCACCCCAGTCGGTCCTCTGTCTTTTGGTCCCCGGTGCTGGCACCTTCACTATGGGCACCCAGCTGTGACAGCTTGCGGCTTCACAGCCAGGTGCCCACTGCCCATTCACAAGTCGCACTGTGCATCGTGAATGGTAGATGCAGTCTTCTGGGACCTGTCAGTGTCCCAGAAGACTGCAGGGGGAGGGAGCGAGGAGAACTTCTGTTTCCGAGCGCTGAACAAAAGTGGGAAGCAGATACCTGTCAAAATCGGGTACCTGCTTCCCCCCACTCCTCAAAAGTGCCAATTGTGCAAGAGGAGAAGGGGATGAGTCCTTAAAGCTGAACTTCCCCTTTTGGGTGGAGCTTCACTTTAAACCCTCTTATCCTTTACAACCAAGAAAGCTGCTTCTGTTTGATCTGCAACTGCCATGGTGGTGGACATGTGAATGTGATCAGTTATGACACCAGAATTTGATACTTTGACAGTTTGGTTGAGAGCACAACCAATGTGACCGTTAGTAATCCCAGCATTCCAGGAATCTAACTGTTTTATGAAATTGTTAAATCGGTGGGATTAGTTCCACTTTATGATTTACTGCTGTTCAGGGGTTCTGGGCTTCAGCAAAATGGCAGCCTCCAGCAAGAAGAAACAGGAGCAATGCTGGCGGCAATTTACAGCACACACTAATGTTGGTAGCATAATTATTAATGTGAAATGTATGTTCCTTGCTAAAGAATAGTACTTTTACAGGCTGGGTTCCCAGGAGCCACAGATGGATGCTACTACACGTGCTCAGTGACGTTGATTTATTATCCTGTTACTTGGCTCCTGGCTTAAACTGCTAGCTGTATCATCCATAATTTGGTCAGGGTATGTCCCCTACAACATTGCACGACTGCACCTCCTTACCTGGGCGGCGAGTGAGAACTGTTGGTGGTTTCCTGGTTTATACAATTGTGTCTTTTTGTGATCCCCTGAGGTAGCCGTAAATTGGCGAAACATGTCGGGACTTGACACATTGAGACCGATATAACATCCAACTACATTGTTCACGACTGCCCATGTGGATATGTAATATATTACCATTGATGCTTTTAATGCTATGTGCTATTTTTTTAATACATGAGCTATTAAAGAATCAAAAAAAATGTAATACCTGGTTTATTACACTGTTTTTTGAGCACCACTTAAGCCCCCCCCCCCCCCCCCTTTGCACCTATGGTCTTGTTCTAATAGATTAATATGGGGATGTGGTGCATGGTCTGTGTATTGCAATCCAGTTGCAACTTCCTTCCAGTACTTTTATCAAGTTGTTATGGGTTTGTTATTTTCAAAATGAAATCTGGGGACATATTTTTTTGTAATTGGCAAATGGCACAGGACTGCATAATACACAGAGTGCTGGGCACAGGACTGCATAATACACAGAGCGCTGCGCACAGGACTGCATAATACACAGAGCACTGGGCACAACACTACAGAATACACAGAGTGTTGGGCACAGGACTACATAATACACAGAGCGCTGGGCACAGGACTGCATAATACACAGAGCGCTGGGCACAGGACTGCATGATACACAGAGCGCTGGGCACAGGACTACATAGTACACAGAGCGCTGGGCACAGGACTGCATAATACACTGAGCACTGGGCACAGGACTACATAAAACACAGAGCGCCGGGCACAGGACTACATAATAGACAGAGCACTGTGCACAGGACTACAGAATACACAGAGCACTGGGCACAGGACTACAAAATACACAGAGCGCTGGGCACAGGACTACATAATACACAGAGTGCTGGGCACAGGACTGCATGATACACAGAGTGCTGGGTACAGGACTCCATAATACACTAAGCACTGGGCACAGGACTACATAAAACGCAGAGCTCCGGGCACAGGACTACATAACAGACAGAGCACTGGGCACAGGACTACAGAATACACAGAGCACTGGGCACAGGACTACAAAATACACAGAGCGCTGGGCACAGGACTACATAATACACAGAGCGTTGAGCCCAGCACTACAAAATACACAGAGCGCTGGGCACCACACTACAGAATACACAGAGCGTTGGGCACAGGACTACATAACACATAGAGAGCTGGGCACAACACTACAGAATACACAGGACTATATAATATACAGGAGGGTGTTAGGCATAGAGTGCAGGGTTACATGCACAGAGGACACTTCTGCCCCGACATCCACAGCTCACCTCTGCACTCTTCTCTCACAGATTATCTCTGCAGCCACCTCTTAGGTCCCTTTCACACTTGTGCGACTTGTCCTGTGATGTGGGACTGCAAAGTCACATGACAAGTCCTTCCCCATGATTTCCAATGAATACCGTTCATATCTGTACGATTTCAGGTCGCGCCGACTTCAAAGTAGTCCCTGCATTACTTTGGTACAACTTTGATGCAACTTGAGGTCCATAGACTTCAATGTTAAACCCTCAAAGTCTCATGCAAATCGCACCTGAATAATATAGATGCAATTTCTGTACTATTTCTGTAAGACTTTGCAATATGTTTTCATTGTGCCAAGGTTGCAACAAAGCCGGACCAAAGTCGCACTGACCCCCAAATCGTGGTAAAATCTTGGCAAAATTGTGGCATAAAATTGCGTCGCACAAGTGTGAAAGGGGTCTTAGCCCTTCCCCCACAACAGCTAAACTCTCCATCTCTCCATGCAGCTGCATCAGCTCTGAGTCTGACCCCTGCTCCCCCACTGCCCTCACCTGTGTACAAACACCCCCCATCTGCTCACCTCCTGGTCACCACCTTCCTTCCACACAGTTAATTTTTGGCTCTGCCTCTCCTCCACTGGACAGCAGCAGCAGCGGCAGCGAGATCGTTCAGCAGGGGGCGTCTGAATCTGAGTCACCAGGCTGTTTTTCAGCCAGCATGGGATGCCCTGTCTACGTCAATATGACCCTGAATTAGGGTTGCCACCTCATCCCTTTAAACCCGAACACATATTAATTATACAGGTCCTCAGGCTGATTAGGATGGTAATTAAACTCACTTGGTGCCTTACCTGCATTAAATCAGCCTCAGAACCTGTGTAATTCATATGTGTTCGGGTTTAAAGGGATGAGGTGGCAACCCTACCCTGAATGCGGGGACAGACTTGATCTGGGGACAGTGTCCTCAGTCTGGGGACTGTCCCCAAAAACGTCTGGTCACTCTAGTTATGGGTAAAGTTCCACTTTAAACCCACAAGTGCTTTTTTTTCCCCACTACTATTCCTTTATATTGGCTTTAGAAATGTACCAGCAATGTAGAAAATGGATGAAAGTTTGAGCACTGGGAAAGACTTTTTGAAAGATAAATAGTGCATTTTATATGCAACTATATAGATCAGAGCAAACACATGAGGACATTGTTCCAAATCAGGGACAATCCCTTGAAATCAGTGACAGTTGGGAGCTATGGGATTTTTTTTAGGACAACCAGTGGTACGGCTAATAGAGCAAGAAAAAAAATGTAAAGAGGGACTAAAGCCTCGTACACACGGTTCGACGATCGCATACAACAGATCGTACTAACGACTGTTGTATGCGATATCGATCGTTCGTATGCGCGATTTGAACAGTCGAACATACGATGATCGTACAAGGGAGTTGTATGAGCAGACTAGAAAACTTGGTCGTACCAACAAGCTCTCATACGACCGTTGTATCGTGTGTACAGAGCAGTTGGTACAACAAAGTTGTATTGTGCAAAACACGCATGCTCCAAAGTTAGGAATGGCCGGATGCTAATTACATGCACATGGACGTTCTTTCCCCGGCTGTACGATCGTGTAGTGCAGTCAGTATGCTGCATACAACAGCCAACATACGATTCAACACGGTCGTACGTGCAATTGTCGTCCCGTGTGTACGAGGCTTTAGTTTCCCATATCAACCCATCCAAAACGAAACAAGCAGTGCTGGTTGTAATTACACTTTATTCCCATTTATTCCAATGGCACATTTTCCCCTAATCATGTGTGTGGTTGTTTTGTATTCCTCCATCACGTCCTGGGCCGGCTTAGTATGAATGAAGCAGCCACAAACACAGGCGCAATACGTCAAACCCAATAGGCCGCAGCCCTGTAGAAATATGACCTCGACCTGTCTAACACCGCCCCTCGTCTTTCCTATTGGCTGCACTTCCTTTCCACGCTGGGCGGGCCCAAAACTCGAAGCACATGCGCACTCCCGCTGGCGGTGGTAATACCCTCCTCCTATTACCGCCATCTTGTTTCGGTTCCCGCCAGCCCCTCCCCCCTCATCTCCCGTGGAGCTGGTGACACGGTAACGGAAAGCTCCCTTTGACGTGTGTACTTTGTCCTGGCTTCGTAGTGCGGCTTTGAACGCTGTTTGTGAGTGCCAGGTGAGTGAGCTGTGAGGGGAGCTGCTCGGTGAGTGTGCTCTGTGTTTAGAGCGGCGGAGGAGCGGCGCCGTGTTTCCTCTTGGCTCAGTGAGCGGAGCTCTGAGGACTGCCGTGTGTACCGGTCATAGGCCGCTCTCACCCCGCCTCGGGTCCGCTCATTGGTGGAGGCCGCGGCCTGCCCGGTGTGATTGGTCGGTTGGTCCGGAAACGAGATTGTCTGGAAAGGAGGGAGAGATGATGGACCGGAGGATGGGGCATGGAGCTCTCACAGTTCATCAGGCTCTCTATTGTTTGGAAGGAGGATGCATGATCTGTGTAGTGATGACTGTATACAAGGGAAGCTGCCATAATCCTCTGTGAGGTCAGGGCAGCTTGGAGACATCTCATTTCCCACCAGCACTCCTACAATTTGCAGGTTCTGCCATGGGCAACACCATTTCCTTTCACAGCCCCTAGATGCAGGTGCTTCTTGCCTTTTTCTATACATGTCTAAACCTAAGAACAAATACTTTCCATTGTAGTTTACCTTTCCTTAGATGTGGTGGCTACCTTTTTTTGTTTTGTTTTTATTTTTACATGGCGAACCTGCCAGTAACCTACTTCCTGTTCTAAGGCTCATTCACACATACTGCCTGATTTCATAATCCATTAACCTTTATGGAGCAGTGGATGTCAGTGGTAACATGTCCACGGACATCCAATCTACTAAATCTAGATGGATGGAAACCCTATTTTCCATCCGTCTGGTGGATCAGATAAAAGCGCACAGGCGCATCCGTTTTCATCCAATTCCCCTATAGAGGAGAGGGGGCTAGGGTTGCCACCTCATCCCTTTAAACCCAAACACATATGAATTACTCAGGTTCTGAGGCTGATTGAATGCAGTTAAGGCACCAAGTGAGTTTAATTACCACCTTAAAGCGGTAGTAAACCCGCTGCTAAAAAAAAATAAAATAAAAAAAAATCCTTTAAGACAATAGCATAATATGTTAGTATGCATCGCATACTAACATATTATGAAATACTTACCTTAGAACGAGGCCCCCGATGCCAGAGTCGGTCAGCGCTAAGGACGCTGACATCTTTGTCCTCTTCTCTCTTCCGGGTACTCTGCTCCGGCGCTGTGAGTGGCCGGAGCCGCGTGACGTCACTCCCACGCATGCGTGCGAGAGCTCTTCGCTCCGGCAGCCAGCTCTGAGTTGCCGGCCGCCTCGGCCGGATCGTCAGAGCGCATGCGCCGCTAATGTCAGCGGCTGCATGCAGGGCGAATATCTCCTAAACCATGCAGGTTTAGGGGATATTCTTTTTACCTACAGGTAAGCCTTATTATAGGCTTACCTGTATGTTAAAATAGCTTTGCGGGTTTACTACCGCTTTAACCAGCCACAGAACCTATGTAATTTAATGTGTTCGGGTTTAAAGGGATGAGGTGGCAACTCTAGAGGGGGCTGTGTCAGGTCTGCCTTTGCACAGTGAGCAGAGGCGGACCTGTCATCCAACAGCTCAGCAAGGGGATAAACTGATCAATCCCCGATGAGCAAGTGAAGCCTATCAAAACGGACGGGCATGTGTGAAAGAGCCCTTGGGGTGACAACCATCCTGTTTCTAGGAGGAACAGTGTTGTCACCCTAGGAAGGAAGTGGGTTAGGACTAGGGCTGAAACAACTAATCGACATAATTGATTATGAAAATAGGCAGGCCAACTATTTTCATAATCCATTAGTTGGCCTGCATACAAAATGCATTATTTGTTTACATATCAGAAAATACAGTGCAGCACACATACAGCTCAGTACACCCTCCATACATGTAAGTATACACAGTGCAGCACACATACAGCTCAGTACACCCTCCATACATGTAAGTATACACAGTGCAGCACACATACAGCTCCGTACACCCTCCATACATGTAAGTATACACAGTGCAGCACACATACAGCTCTGTACACCCTCCATACATGTAAGTATACACAGTGCAGCACACATACAGCTCTGTACACCCCTCCATACATGTAGATGTCTCGACATACA
>BLSH010024769.1:2041782-2054170 GCA_018402905.1 Glandirana rugosa | reverse complement strand
CTACTTCAATGTTGGGCTTGTGTATATGGCCAGGCTGTGTAAAAGTCTCACACATGTGGTATCGCCATACTCAGGAGGAGTAGCAGAATGGATTTTGGGGTGTCATTTTTTGCTATGTACATGCTATGTGTTGGAAATATCGTATAAATGGTCAACTTTGTGTTAAAAAAAATGCATTTTCATTTTTTTCCCCACATTTTCCAACAACTTCTGGAAAAAAATGAGCCATTCAAAAGACTCATAATGCCTCATAAATTATACGTTAGGGTGTTTGCTTTCCAAAATGGGGTCATTTTGTGGGCAATTCCATTGTCCTGGTGTTCCAGGGCCTTCAAAAGTGTAATAGGTGGCTGAGAAATGAGATGTGTCATTTATGCTTGTAGAACGCCTGAAGGTGCTACTTCAATGTTAGGCCTGTGTATGTGGCCAGGCTGTGTAAAGGTCTCACACATGGGGTATCGCCATACTCAGGAGGAGTAGCAGAATGTATTTTGGGGTGTCGTTGCAAGTATGCATATGCTGTGTGTGAGAAATAACTTGTTTAACAATTTTGTGTAAAAAAAAAAAAAAAATTCTTCATTTTGCAAAGAATTGTGGGAAAAAATTACAACTTCAAAAAACTCACCATGCCCCTTACTAAAAACCTTGGAATGTCTACTTTCCAAAAAGGGGTCATTTGGGGGGTATTTGTACTTTCCTGGCTTGTTAGGGTCTCAAGAATTGAGATAGGTGGTCAGTACATCCAGGTGTGATCAATTTTCAATGATTTGCACCATAGCTTGTAGACTCTATAACTTTCACAGAGAATAAATAATATCCACTAATTTGAGTTATTTTTTACCAAAGATATGTAGCAGTATAAATTATCGCCCAAATTTATGAAGAATTACTTTTTTGCAACATTTTTCAATACAAACTAAAAAAAAGTGTGTTTTTTTTCAAAAATTTCGCTACTTTTTCACTTATATTGAAAAAAATAAAAAACCCAGCAGTGATTATATTCCACCAAAAGAAAGCTCTATTTGTGAGAAAAAAAATGATAAAAATTTTGTTTGGGTACAGTGTACCATGACTGTGTAATTGTCATTTAAAGTGTGAGAGTGCTGAAAGCTGAAAATTGGTCTGGTAAGGAAGGGGGTGTAAGTGTCCTGTATGGAAGTGGTTAAAAAACGTCTCAGAGTTGAAATAACTTCACACAAAGCCGGCAGACGTGTCCCTCGGGTACACAGTAAAAACTACGACGTCAGCGCGCCCTTCCGACGTACGTTTCGTCATTAACAGACGAATGCAGAGGCAGTTATTTTATATGATAAAAAGTACATACTGTGATCTAGTCATACAGATACAGTGCTGTTTGAGGGCAACCATAATACTGATGCGGTCCGCAACTAAATCGTTTTACACCCCTGGGTTAGATGCTATACACTGATTTGGGTTATTTTTATCAAAGAAATGTTGCAGAATACATTTTGACCTAAATCTATAATGAAAAATTATTTGAAAATTTTTAGAACTGAAACTAAGCAAAACTTTTTTATTTTCAATAACAAACATGTTATACTTCTCTGTGCAGTTGGTTTTGCACAGAGCAGCCTGGATCCTCCTCTTCTCAGGTCCCTCTTTGCTGCTCCTGGCCCCTCCCTCCTATCGAGTGTATCCATTCAGACTCGGAGGCCCGGCCTTGCCCCCTCTCTCCCCTGATTGGCTGGCTGACTTTAACAGCTGCGGGAGCCATTGGCGTCGCTGCTGTCTCAGCCAATCAGGAGCAGTGTCCTGCCATGTCAGAGATTTGCTTCTCTTCGTGCTCTTGGCTGCTCAGGCATCAGACGCTGTCACAGGGGGTTGAAGTGGTTGTTAAGCCACTGTCATCTTTTTATATCATACCTTCTGTCAGATAAAAAGCTGCATCCTAGTGCCTGTGCTTTATAAAAAAAAAAGATTGCTACCTGTTTTAAGTGTCTTCCAGTGATAAGATGACTCCAGGCTCTTTGCTCTCCCCGTCTATCTCCAGTGGGCAGGACGAGATTCCCTTGCTGATGTCGGCCAGGGAGGAGGGGAGCAGAGAGCCTGGAGTCATGTGATCACTGGAAGACATTGTTCAAACAGGTAGAAATCTGCTTTTTTAATAAAGCACAGGCACTAGGATGCAGCTTTTTTCTGACAGTGGGGATGGTATAAAGCTCAGATAGTTTTGAAGCAGGGCACTGGAAAGGAGCAGATCAGTGCTAGTGAGAGCTGAAAGACAGGAGGGGGATCCTTTTTTTTTGGGTTAACAATAGTGGTGCACCGCATGGAAATTTTGGTGCCAAAACCAAAAATGCATTAAACCGAAAATGACAGTTTTTTTAAAAAAAATATTTATATTTTTATATACAATTGTCATATGCAGCCTACCTGTGCCTGAGCACTGACAGTTGGTGCTGGTAGGTGGCACTGATTGGAAGCACTGATAGGTGGCGGCGGCGCTGGGTGGTACTGGCAGGCGGCGCTGGGTGGTACTGGCAGGCGGCACTGATTGGCACCGACAGGCGGCACTGGATGGTACTGGCATGTGGCACTGGCAGAGGAGATGAGATTTACAAAGCACAGAGCTCGCTGCTTGTAAGAGCTGCTCTGTGCGTCAAACTGTCACATAATTACACTGAATGCAGAGAGAGAGCTGTCAGTTCTTCACGCTGAGATCGGAGGTGGGCGGGGCCGAACAGCTAACACCCGCCCAGCCCCTGTCCCATTGGCTGGCGTTTGATAGCTGTTCGATCCCACCCGCCTCCCAACATTAACTTGAAAATCTGACAGCTCTCTCTGCATTTAGTGTAATTATGTGACCGTTTCATGCACAGAGCGGCTCTTACAAGTAGCGCGGTCTGTGCATTGTGAATCTTCTCATCTTCAGCATCCATTGCAGGGTATGTGATGCACACATACCCCCGGAATAGACGGTACCCGGGTTGGATCCCGCCCTCCTTTTGTTATGGGGCTGTTTTTTGGTTTCGGCCGATACCGAAAAACACAGATTTTGGACGAAAATGCCAGTAATTTTCAGCGGCCGAAATTTCGGTGCATCCCTAGTTAACAAACGATTTAAGTCTTCAATCCCACAAGTTTCAAGTCTCCAAACTTGCATTAGACTAAAGCCTTGTACACACGGTTCGACGATCGCATACAACAGATCGTACTAACGACCGTTGTATGCGAAATCGATCGTATGCGCGATTTGAACTGTCGAACACACGACGGTCATACAAGGGGAGTTGTATGAGCAGACTAGAAAACTTGGACGTACCAACAAGCTCTCATACGACCATTGTATCGTGTGTACAGAGCAGTTGGTACAACAAAGTTGTATTGTGCAAAACACGCATGCTCCAAAGTCAGGAATGGCTGGATGCTAATTACATGCACATGGACGTTCTTTCTGTGCTCGTACGATCGTGTAGTGCAGTCAGTATGCTACATACAACAGCCAACATATGACGTACGATTGTCGAACCGTGTGTACGGGGCTTAACTCTCTCCACTCCTGATGTGTGAGGGGAGGAGTGAAAAAATGGGGAGTAGATGACCTAACTGAGCAATGGGGAGAGGCAGTAGGTGGCTGGGCAAAAGTGTCAGTTTCCTAGTCTAAATTGATATTTACAATATAGTGAGCTTAAGAGGTTTTTATAAAAGTTAAAGTAGTGATTTCAACATGTGTGAATACGTTTTTTTTTTTTTTCCCAGCATCGAATTCCATTTGTTAATATTTCACTTCTATCTGTCATATCTGCGCTACATAAATTGCAGCTACTGAAGCCAAACTGACTTCAATAAGTGTCCTTTCCAGTTTCAGGTTTTTACAGCTTTTAGGCAAGGTTCTCAATTTAATAATTTTTTTTTTTTTTATCTATCCCCCCCCAGTGAATAATGTATTTTATGGACATCTTTGCTCTGTCCTTCCTTTTCTGTGGTGCTGCAGCGCATGTTGGCTTCTCCTAGTTCAAAATAACAGTGACTTTTAAATAATACAGTTAGTGTCTGCAACCACTCATGTGGGAATGCTGTGAAAGTACAAAACATGCTGGTTTGACATTGGTAAATACAGCTGAAAAATGTGCTGACCTGTGTAGACAATATGGTCATAATTATTAATGTAGAGTAAAACATGCGATTAGCTTTGTGTCTGAATACACTGCTGGGAAAACAAACACTTGGGTACAGTGTCCAGAGCATGCCTGCCTTGTGTCCTTTTCTTTGGCACATTTGTATTGCAAAATGTCCTCTTCTGTGTTACATATGTAGTCAAATCTTTTTACACACACACGTTAATTTTAAACTGTTCTCAAATAATCTTCTAATACTTTAAATGCATTTTACTGATTTTGTTTCCACAAGTTTTTAAATGAAAGGATTTGTAAATGGCTGGAAATATATCTGCTGTTTATTAATATGGATCTTTGCTGCCTCAAACCATGAATACATTTTGATGAATGCTCTCCGTTCTTTTAAAGTCACTTGGTCTGACCCCTGTTTGTCTCAAGGTAACTTTAAACAGGAAGTGTTACAGTGGTGCTGATTGATCATCTCATCTGCCAATGGTAGCTGAGCAATGTCCTCAAATAACAAGCAGCAGCAAATAGGGCAAGAGGAAAGGCGGGTGTTGGTGTCATGTAGCAAGCTAGATTGAATGCCTTTGACTGTTAAAGTGGAAGGAGGCTGCAGGATTTTTTCATTGGAGACTTGGGAGTTTTTCACATAGACAGGGGTCAGCTGAAAGACAAAGAAAAATGGCGAGGAGTTTGCAAGGAGAGCAGGTTCTGTCTGTCGGGTTTGAGAAAAGGATATTGCACAGTATCTTCCTTGCATGTCCTCATGCCTTTGTCCTTTTTTCTCTTTCCCGAGAGGGGGGAGGGCTGGTGAGAGTGAAGCTGAAGGGGAAAAATATAAGTGCTTGAGCTGTGCCGTGTTCTTGTGAAATGAGAATTTCCTGAAATTTTGCAGTGGCACTGGTAAGTTCTGTTTTGTTTTTTTGTGCATAAAAGTAAATATTGCATGCTGTTTTTCCCCTTTTTACTCTGAGAAATCCAAGTTTGTACTGTCTAAGAAAATGGCCCCTTGCATTCCTGGCATACCTTCTGCTGCACCTCTTGTACATTAGAGAGTGGATTTTCTTTTTTCATTTTACACTGGGGTTGATATGCAGAGATAAGAAACCTGTACAACTTCACTTTATAATTTGCTAGAGGAGGCAGTGTGTTAAAAATATTATTCTGTCGTTTATTTGGGTAAGGTCATGTGAAATGCTAGTGTGAGTGAATGTTTGTGTGTTCACACATGTACATACACCATATCTGAGTACACACTGGTGCATCCTGTAGGTTTGGGTATTTATTTTTTTTTTTTTTCGATATTCTTTCTGAACGCACCATCCATTTAATTGGGCAAGATTTACTTTTGCAAAATGTTTTCTTTTGCTTGAAATCGTATGTTTAGGATATAGGTGTCCTTTCCAGGAAAATTTCATGCACCACATGCCTTAAAGTAATTCCTGATATACAGAACAGCTGTTACTTTAGCTTAGAATGCCAGTGCCACATAATTCCAGTGAAAGACACTTTTTATGGAAATAGCTTATGAATTTAAGAGGTTAATGATCTATAAAGTCAATGGAACATGACATTACTGATTAATTTGGTGAGGGATTTTTTTCTTGCCCTTGCGCTTTGCAGGTAAGCTCATTGTCTGTCTGTCTGTCTCTTCTAGGCGCTCAATAATGCCTTTCAACAGTGCACAATTTTGCTTTTGATGGTCAGCCAGTAATTGCACTATCACGTTTGCTAGTTTTTAGAGTCTTTTTACTTGATGCTAGTTTAGATTTTTTAAATAAGGCATGAAGGTCATTGGAATGTTTGATGTGCAACAACACATTCCAACACAGACACAAGGAACTCTGCAGGCAAGAGCATAATATTCCAGTCACCATGACAAGTTTCTTTACTGATGGCCTTTCTGATTTGTGGTTCATTGTTTTTTTTTGGTTTTTTTCATGCTGCAGTTTTATTATTTGCTATCATGTTATTGAAGATAGGCCTCCTTCAGTTTGCATGACCTTGAAATGCTGCTGCCTTGGAGTTTGAAAATTGAAGGACAAACTTTGTGTGGCCTTACAGAGAGACTAAAAAAGTTGCATACTGTATAGGCTTTCTTGTTTAATGTCTATCCGTCAAATTGAACATTCATTTTCTTTCTGGCAGTCTCTTAAAACATTTTTCTTTGCATAATTGTAAAAACACAGGTATGCATTATCTATCTTTTCTGTTTCTTGTCAAAAGGAGGATTAATTGGATGAAAACACATCTAAAAGTTGCCGCAATTTCCCTTATTTGAATCAATTGTTTTTAGAAATAGTTATGAAAGTTTTTATAGAACTTTTACAACCCTGTGCAATATTCAATAAGGACAAGTACACTTTTCAAAGTAAGGTGCTGGGACCTTCATAAGTATGAGCCCGGGTTCACACATGTGGGATGCGGGAACTGGTGAATTATAAAGCCGGTTCCCCCATCACACACACTGCCTTCTGCGAACCGCTGCTGGTGTCGTATCAAAGTTAAAGACACCCCCAGTTTTGTTCACAGATCGCAGTGTGAACTGTGCACTCGCACATGAATCTAATCGCATGAGTGGGAACACCCATGCGATGCGATTCTAGTGCAGGGGGAAAAAAAAGTACATGCACTTTGCGAATCTAATGCAAGTTCAGCCATACAACTGTATGGCTGAACTTTCACTGCTCAGAGATCGCATGTGATCGGCACCTGCAGTGCGGGTGCGAATCACATGCGATCTCTGAGATTGCACTAGTCTGAACCTGGGTTAAATCATGACTTTTACTAAAGTGTTGTGTTTTTTTTTTTTTTCTCATATTTTATATAAATCTTGCTACATTGTAACCACTGCATTATGTAGGAAGGTTATTTAAAAATATCCACTAAAGTGTCAAGGATTGCTGGGCAATCACACTGCCGTTTTACAAAGGGAAAGCACAATGTGGCTGCATAAGGTTGATGTCAATCTAGCAGGATGGAAAATATTTGGCAGTTTGTATTTTTTTGTTGCTAAGACCTATGCTATATGCATTACATTTGCCCACTCCTGAATCAGAACGAGCATTAGTTAATTTAAGCCAGCTAGTTCCACCAGAAAACTATTGGGAATTGAAGCCTACAAGGAGCCCACGCACTAGGGTTTTAAAGGATCTTGAAAACCCTAGTGTGTGGGTTCCTTGTAGGCTTCAATTCCCGGTAGTTTTCTGGTGGAATTAGTTTGCTTAGATTAACTAATGCTCATTCTGATTCAGGAGTGGGCAAATGTAATGCTTTTAGTTTACAACAGCGGTCTCCAAACTGTGGCTTGGTTGGGGTAGCCAGATGCGGCCCTTTGCTTGCCTTTTTCTGGCCCTTGAGGCACTATTTCTGCCACTGATTATAAACCATGATTCCTCCCACTGACACCACCAATGAGGCACTATTCATCCTGCTGACACCAACAATGGGGTAGGGCTGAAACAACTAATCGATTAGTCAACAACAATCGATTATGAAAATATTTGTCAACTATTTTCATAATCAGTTGGCCTGCATACAGGATGCATTATTTGTTTACATATCTGGTAGTACAGTGCAGCACACATACAGCTCAGTACACCAGCCATACATGTAGGTAAGTGTTTGAGAACTTGTGAATGTGTGAGGAGCAATGCCTCATGGGACATGTAGTCCTGGGCAGGAATTGAGTGGTTCTAAAGGCAGACGTTTTTACCTTTGTTATAGGGGCTCTCTATATTACATTTTTCAGCTTGCTATTGGGGCACTCTGAAGGCAGAAGGAGCCAGAAGCGTTGGTGGGGCACCCCAGAAGAGGGGAATCAGGGCTGCTCTGTGCAAAACCATTACACAGAGCAGGTAAGTGTAACATGTTTGTTTTTTGAAAAAAAAAAACAATTACTTTTAAAAACTGTGCAGGGAAGATCGGCATCTGAACCCAGAGAAGGTGGAGGCTGATAGACTGGAGGTAATAGAAGGCATTACAATTACATTTAAAGTAAACTTTTACTAGTATTGTGCATTCTATTTAAAATGATTATATCCATAAAAAAAGAAAGTCTCCCCTTTTTAGTACTACTTTAATATAAAAGATTTCTATCTCCCTTCCACCCTTCATATAGCTTCATGTCTGACTCCTAGTTAAAATGCCCATATATCCTACTTCTGGGTGTATTCATTAGATATATGATATAAGTAATATATATTCTTTGTTTCACAGCATAAATAAACCCCTTATAGTAGCGATAATCTGCTCTTTGTACTATAAAGGGCTAATTTTAGATATTTGTTTTAACCCCATTATAACTTGTGATACAAAAAAGCATGCTGCTGCTATGTCTTAGGCCTGGTTCACACCTATGCGTATTTTGTTTTTGCAGAAACTCACTACAGTTCATGTAACATGGCTTCCTACGGGGCACGTTCATATCTATGCTTTTTTCAGCCACTGCGTATTTGGAAATGGTCAAGGAGTTTTTTCAGACGTAAAACTGTGCTTTTTTTTTGTTCAATAGGCTTCAATGGAAAAGCTGCAGAAAAGAATGTAGTGTGTTTTCTTCAGCAATTTGCGTTTTTTAATCTGCCCAACAAATTGACCAAAAAAAAGCTTAAGAAATGCAAACTGTAAATCGCAGTAAAATCACGTGTGCAAAAATTCAAAAAGCACTGCAGAAACAGATCAAAAGCGAACTGCATAGATGTGAACCAAGCCTTATGCTGGCCATACACGTATCAATTTTTAGATGAGAATATTCATATGAAAAATCTTTCGCTGAATGAAAGAATGTTTTGAAATTTTCACTTGCTTTTAACATTCAGTTTTAAAATGAATGTAGTTTCTGAACGAAAACCACATACACGGTCTTGACAATTCCTTTGACCAAGAAGTTTTCTCTTCTGCCCCTTCGAATTTTCCCATCACTGTGGTTGAAAATAAACGTCGATTTGACCCCAGTAACTATTAGAAAATCGAACGAACGTTCTTAAAATGACTTTCTTTAAAATAAAAAAAAAAAGACTTTGTTTTTCTATTGCCAGCATATAATATATTCAGTCTGAAAATCCACAGAAAAAGTCTTTAAAGCAGCTGTATCCCCCTTTGGTTGATTTTTTTTTTCCTACAGATAAGGCTTACCTGTAGGTAAAATGAGTCTCCTAAACCTGCACAGTTTAGGAGATATTCACCTTGCATACAGCTGCTGACGTCAGTGGCGCATGTGCTTTGAAGTCCCGGCAGAGGTCCGGCTTATCCTCGCAGCTCCGGCCACTCACTGCGCCGGAGCCACTAACCCGGAAGGATCCCCCAAGGGAACATGGAAGCTCCCTCAGA
Organism: Glandirana rugosa; assembly: GCA_018402905.1. NCBI lineage: Eukaryota > Metazoa > Chordata > Amphibia > Anura > Ranidae > Glandirana > Glandirana rugosa. The sequence goes on along the minus strand of BLSH010024769.1, from coordinate 2,044,760 downwards.
GGGGACCGAGCAGCCCTGTCGGATCTTCATTCTGAGGTTTTCATAATGAGCTAGTATGCAATGCATGCTAGCTCATTATGCCTTTGCCTTACAGGGTGTGTGTGTGTGTGTGTGTGTGTGTGTGTGTGTGTGTGTGTGTGTGTGTGTGTGTGTCCGTCCGTCCGCGTACCGTATATACTCGAGTATAAGCAGAGTTTTTCAGCACATTTTTTGTGCTGAAAAATGCTCCACTCGGCCTATACCCGAGTCAGTGTCTGTGTGTGGTCTGAAGAGATGAGTAGATTCACATTGCACAGAGCACGCTGCTTCTAAGAGCCGCTCTGTGCATGAAACTGTGACCTAATTACATTGGAATGCAGAGAGAGCTGTCAGATTTATAACTTGATGTCGGGAGGTGGGCAGGATGTGCGGGTGTTAGCTGTTCGGTCCCGCCCACCTTCGACCGCAGTGAAGATCTGACAACTCTCTCTGCATTCCAGTGTAATTAGGTCACAGTTTCATGCACAGAGTGGCTCTTAGAAGAAGCGCGCTCTGTGCTTTGTGAATCTACCTTACTCCTCTCTTGTGCCAGCCAGTACCATTCAGTGCCACCTGCCAGTACCATCCAGGGCAGGTGGTAATGGCTACAATTCCTGTGTTTTGGCTGCTGCATTTCCCTCCCTAGGCATATACTCGAGTCAATAACTTTTCCCAGTTTTTTGTGGTAAAATTAGGTGCCTCGGCTTATATTCGGGTCAACTTATACTCGAGTATACACGGTAATTTTTTTTCTTTAACTTAAAAATCTGATCTCTGAGTCTGATGTATCTTTTCTGCCTGTTGTTCTCAGAGTGGATTAGCGGTTTTGCTCCCTAACCATATACAGGCGGTCCCCGGGTTACAAACAAGATAGGGACTGTAGGTTTGTTCATAAGTCGAATTTGTTTGTAAGTCGGAACAGGTACATTTTTTAAGTGTAGCTTCAGCCAAAACAAATATTTTTAAGCTTTTTGGATAGCATAGGGAAGGGTTAACACCCCTGTAATGTTTGTTTTGCTGTCTGTTTCTGTTCAGAAGATTTCACCTCACTTCCTGTCCCAATGATAATTGGATTTTGAAAATTTTGGGTTGTTGTGGAAACAAACCTTGGTGATAAAGCATCAGGGGAGACACCTTTTTCCCATAATAACTCTTACAGGAGTGAATTTCCCTTCCTAGGGGGAGATTTCCTCTCACTTTCTGTTGTCTCTCTCCGTTTGTAAGTAGGAGTTGTTCATAAGTCGGATGTTCATAACTAGGGGACTGCCTGTAGTTGGTTATTTATATTTACCACTGCATAGATATTTAAGAATAAATTGCCTTTTTAAAAAAACTTTTACATATTAATTAAATTATACACCAATAATTGGCCAACGAATTGATTATGAAAATAATCGTTCATTGCAGCACTACAATGGGGAATTGTTTACTCTCAGCGCATTTTTTTTCCCCCATTGTCCCCAATCTGGCCCCCCCAAAGTCTGAAGGACAGTAAATTGACCCTTTTTATTTGCAAAGTTTGGAGACCCCTGGTTTAGAAAACGGGACCTAATGAAGATAATCGGTGGAATTCAAAATGGCCCTTACGGCACTTTCCTGGCCGTAGTTCCTTAAGATCTACCTTCGCCTGCATTTGATCAAATGCTGTGCATGTCTGCAGCTTTTCTCTCTCCTCACTTCTGTGTCTTCACTGGCTTTCCTGCGGCACTGGGAGCCATTGGCTCCCAGTGCTGTCATTCAAAGCCAGTGGCGGGTGTGGGGTCGATTCCTGCTGCCTGAGTCAATGGGACTTGGGAGCGAGCACGCACCAGTGCTCCCATTGGCAGCAGCTTCTGATGGGGGGAACTGAACAGAGAGGTGGAGACGTGTAGGTCTAAAATGCGACTTTTACATTGTCGCACTGTATGCGCCAATATGTAAGAATGGAGTTAATTAGGACCATACAAAGAGAAAAACTGGCTCAGACAGGTTTTGCGACAGCATCTCTCCTTCATTCAAAAGGTGGTGCAGCACGAGCCAATTCAAGTACAAGCTCTAAGATGGGTATATACATTTTTAAAATGCATGAGAGACTTTTGCAAAATCTGCCTGCGCTAGTCTTTATGAATTCCAGGGAATGTTTTTAAAGATTCCTAAACTGTACCCTTTTTTCTTTTTCATCTCTCATTTGCTAGGTTCTAATCTCAAGCTTCAGTTCTAAGGTAACTATGTTCATTTTCCATGCACCCTCGCCCCTTGTGTATGTGAACGTAGTCTACCTTTCCTGCTTGTCCCCGAGATGGACTACACATTTTTGTGCAGACAAATTCAGCTTTGAGAATTTTAGTAGAGGGAATCCTGTGACCAGAAATAACAGCTCTGCTTGCTGTATGTTAGTAGCAATGAGGCGCATCAGTGGAGGAGCGTGAGCAGGACAAAAGCCTGAAAACTAGAACAGACTTTTTAAATAGAAAAAAAAGCCATGGTTTACTCAATATTTTATAATGTAAAAAAAAAAAAGTTGGGGGGCGTGGCCGGATGGTGAGCTGAGCAGACGTGCCTGCTTGGAGCTCCTGACATCCTGATAGAATCCTGGGCATCCTGACCTACATAGCTACCCTGGCTACACCAGCAAGATAGTCCTACAGTCCTCGAGGTTCGTCCGTGCAGACGAGTCGAGTGGTAGGCCGGTGCGGGGGGTTGAAAAAAAAAAAATGTAATATTTTATAACTCATTTGGTACCGAAAAAAAAGATAAATTTTTCAGACAAGATCAAAAGTCCGAAAACAGGACGAGTGCGAGGAGGTGACTACGCGGAGTAACGATGATTGTATGTCGTTCGTCTCGACAATAAAGACCAGTGTCCTAAGGGAGATGATTTTAAGAGTTTCGACTTAAACAGACGTGTTTTTACACATCAGGTAGAGCCCCTGTTCGTCCTTTCCATCTGATGCAAGTGTATGTGTTCCCCGCTCCCACGT
>BLSH010024769.1:1939759-1959810 GCA_018402905.1 Glandirana rugosa | reverse complement strand
CTCAATTACTCTCTCATGCTACACTGTACCCAAACAAAATTTGTATCATTTTTTCTCATAAATAGAGCTTTCTTTTGGTGGTATTTAATCGCTGGGTTTTTTATTTTTTGCAATATAAGCAAAAAAAAAGTTTATTTTTAACAATTTTGCAAAAAAGTAATTTTTCTTCATAAATTTGGGCCAAAATTTATACTGCTACCTATCTTTGGTAAAAATAACCCAAATTAGTGTATATTATTTAGTCTCTGTGAAAGTTATAGAGTCTACAAGCTAGGGTGCAAATCATTGAAAATTGATCACACCTGATGTACTGACGGCCTATCTCATTTTGTGAGACACTAACAAGCCAGTAAAGTACAAATACCCCCCCAAATGACCCCTTTTTGGAAACTAGACATCCCAAGGTATTTAGTAAGAGGCATGGTGAATTTTTTGAAGTTGTAATTTTTTCCCACAACTCTTTGCAAAATGATGAATTTTTTTTTTTTTACACAAAATTGTCATAAGTTATTTCTCACACACCGCATATGCATACTTGCAATGACACCCCAAAATACATTCTGCTGCTACTCCTGAGTATGGCGATACCACATGTGTGAGACTTTTACACAGCCTGGCCACATACCGAGGCTTAACATTGAAGTAGCACCTTTTGGCAATCTATGAGCATAAATTACACATCTCATTTCTCAACCACCTATTACATTTTTGAAGGCCCTGGAGCACCAGGACAATGGAATTGCCCACAAAATGACCCCATTTTGGAAAGCTAACACCCCAACGTATAATCTATGAGGCATAATGAGTCTTTTGAATGGTTCATTTTTTTCCACAAGTTTTTGGAAAATGTGTAAAAAATGAAAACACATTTTTTTTTACACAAAGTTGTCCATTTATAAAATATTTCCAACACATAGCATGTACATAGCAAAAATGGCACCCCAAAATACATTCTGCTACTCCTCCTGAGTATGGCGATACCACATATGTGAGATTTTTACACAGTCTGGCCACATACCGAGGCTTAACATTGAAGTAGCACCTTTTGGCGATCTACGAGCATAAATTACACATCTCATTTCTCAACCACCTATTACACTTTTGAAGGCACTGGAGCACCAGGACAATGGAATTGCCCACAAAATTACCCCATTTTGGAAAGCTAACACCCCCATATATAATCTATGAGGCATAATGAGTCTTTTGAACATGTCATTTTTTTTCAGAAGTTTTTGGAAAATGTGGAAAAAAAATAAAACCGCATTTTTTTTACACAAAGTTGTCTATTTATGATATTTCCAACACATAGCATGTACATAGCAAAAATGACACCCCAAAATACATTCTGCTACTCCTCCTGAGTATGGCAATACCACATGTGTGAGACTTTTACACAGCATGGCCACATACAGAGGCCCAACATCCATCTCCAGGTGTTCTAGGGACATAAATCACACACACAAATTCCTGCCAACCTATCACATTGTTGAAGGCCCTTCATATTTCTAACACATAGCATGTACAGTACATACAAATTACAAACCAAAATACATTCTGCTGAGCAAAGGGTAAGAAAAGGTTACCTGCGGTTTTAGTAGTGCAGTGCTCAACAGAGGAGAGGTCCAGGCAGCAGGCAGGAACGTGGACAAGCACAGCAAAACAGGCAGCCTCAGGAATACTGTCCATACTAGCAAGTAAAGATATTGGCAGCATAGTCGAAGCATTGGTCCAGATAGCAGACAGGGATGTGGTCAGCAGCAGCAAAATGTTTGTCCAGCAGGCAGGAATACTGTCCATAGCACAGGCAGCAGGCAGAGATACAGCAGGCAGAGTACAGCCAAAAGTATTGGGTCCAGGCAGCAGGCACATGGTCCATAAAAAGTCCTGGGTCAGTGCAGGCAGAGATATTGTCAGTACAGCCAAAGTATCTGTCCAGGCAGCAGGCAGGACCATCAAGCTTAGGGCCTCACCAGGAAAGAATAGGGGTAGGGGCTTCTCCCACCCAAAGCGCTTTGAAGCCTCCGGACACCAGACCCTGTTCTGGGAATTACAAACCAAAGAGAAAACCAATAACTGTTTTTCTCAAATCAGAACATCATTCTGGATCCCCTCACATATGTTAGACCCCTGTGTAGCAGGGTGAAAGATCAGTCCAAGGGGCAGGCAAAAACATGGTCAACAGGCCGAGGTCAGTGCAGGTAAAAGGCAGAAATAGACGGTAGGCAGAGGCATAGTTGATACAGTCCAGGGTCAGTTCACGTGAAAGGTAGAAATATGGCGGATAAACAATGCAGACGGCAGGCAGAGGCATAGTCCATAAACAGGCCAGGGTCAGTTCACATGGAAGGCAGTGGTATGGTTGGTCCAGGGAAATAATCAGCACAGGAATTGAAAATTGGGAAATGGCAGTCTATTTGAAATATTATTGAAATACTAATAATTTACAAGTGTATGAAAGCGTTTGAAGCTTTGTCCAATGCAAAGGCCAGGATTGGAGGGACATTGGGGACAATAGAAACTGGTGTCTTTCCTAACTCCTCTTTTGCTGCACACCCGACATCTTTTTTGGCGTCTTCTTCCGGTTGTTGATGGGGGAATATGTTTAGGAAAATGGCGCTCATGCAGTCTGCTGAGACAATCGGTGCAAACATGACGTAAGCATTGTACATGGCCATGTGAAAAATGTAAACCACAACTTTTTTGTACCAGAAGAGGGATTTTCTAGTTGGTATATAGGGCTGCAACATCTGGTCATTTAAATCCACCCCCCCCCCCCCATGAATTTATTATACTCGTGGATACAATGTGCTTTTTCAACGGGACCCTGTCTTCTTGGAAGTTCCACTGAGGTGGCTTTGTGGATTGTGGACATGATGTACACGTCTTTCTTATCGCTCCACTTCACAGCCAACACTTCCTCGTTCCTGAGGTTTGCTGATTCCCCCCTTTGCAAATTTGTGGTGATTAGACTCTGTGGGAAGCCCTTTCTGTTTTTTCTTGCAGTACGGCAGGCCAAAGTATCCTCCCGATATAGGTGGTGGAAAAGGGGCAACCTTGTGTAATAGTTGTCCATGTAAATAGGATATCCTTTCTTGAAGAGTGGGTAAGCCAATTCCCAGACAATCTTCCCGCTTATTCCAGGTACGGTGGACAATCAGGGGGCTGGAGATGGGAGTCTTTGCCTTCGTATATACGAAAGGCGTGCACATATCCCGTGGAACTTTCACAAAGCTTGTTGAACTTTACTCCATACCTGGCCCTCTTACTGGGGCTGTACTGCTTCATACCCAGGCTGCCTGTTAAATGGACCAGGGATTCATCCATGGAAATATTTTGTTCAGGGATATAGAGTTCAGCAAAACTTTTAGAAAGAAATTAATTAGTGGGCAAATTTTAAACAATCTATCAAAGTTGGGATGATTTGGGGGGGGGGGGGGGCACGTGAGTTATTGCTGAAATGCAGGAACCGCATTATCATGTCATAACGGGACCTGGTTATGACAGATGAAACAATTGGCATATGGTGGACGGGGTGGGTCGACCAATATGCATGCAGTTCATTTTTCTTTGTAATCCCCATGTTGAAGGTAAGGCCAAAAAATATTTTAAGCTACTGCATGGTTAGGGGTCTCCATTCAAAAGGACGGGCATAGAAAGAGTTGGGGTTGTTCCAAATGTGTTGTTGGGCATAAAGGTCTGTCTGGTCCATGATGCTTTGCAATAGCTCATTAGAAAAAAATAGGTTAAAAAAAGCAATTTCGGAAAAACCTTCCATGTTGGCTTGTGCGCCTGGCTGTGCTGTAAAAGGGGGGATTGTGGGTGACCCTGTGCTTTGGGTACTCCAATGGACTGGCGAGTACTCTGATGGACTGGAGGGTACTCTGATGGACTGGAGGGTACTCCGATGGGCTGGCAGGTACTCTTATGGACTGGCGGGTACTCTGATGGACTGGCGGGTACTCTGATGGACTGGCAGGTACTCTGATTGACTGACAGGTGCTCTGATGTGATGATAGGGTACTCAGATGGACTGGCAGGTACTCTGATGGACTGACAGGTACTCTGATGGACTGACAGGTGCTCTGATTTGATGATAGGGTACTCCGATGGACTCGCAGGTACTCTGATGGACTGGCAGGTACTCTAATGGACTGGCAGGTACTCTGATGGACTGGCAGGTACTCTGATGGACTGGCAGGTACTCTGATGGACTGACAGATACTCTGATGGTATGGCAGGTGCTCTGATGGTATGGCAAGTATGCTGATGGACTGGCAGGTACTCTGATGGACTGACAGATACTCTGATGGTATGGCAGGTGCTCTGATGGTATGGCAAGTATGCTGATGGACTGACAGGTACTCTGATGGACTGGCGGGTACTCTGATGGACTGGCGGGTACTCTGATGGACTGACGGGTACTCTGATGGAATGGCAGGTGCTCTGATGGACTGACAGGTGCTCTGATTGACTGACAGGTGCTCTGATGTGATGATAGGGTACTCAGATGGACTGGCAGGTACTCTGATGGACTGACAGGTGCTCTGATTTGATGATAGGGTACTCAGATGGACTGGCAGGTACTCTGATAGACTGGCAGGTACTCTGATGGACTGGCGGTTACTCTGATGGACTGACAGGTACTCTGATGGACTGACAGGTACTCTGATGGAGTGGCAGGTACTCTGATAGACTGACAGATACTCTGGTGGACTGACAGATACTCTGATGGTATGGCAGGTACTCTGATGGACTGGCAGGTACTCTGATGGTATGGCAGGTACTCTGATGGACTGGCAGGTACTCTGATGGACTGACGGGTACTCTGATGGAATGGCAGGTACTCTGATGGACTGACAGGTGCTCTGATAGACTGGCAGGTTCTCTGATGGACTGGCGGTTACTCTGATGGACTGGCGGTTACTCTGATGGACTGGCAGGTACTCTGGACTGACAGATACTCTGATGGCATGGCAGGTACTCTGATGGTATGTCAAGTACTCTGATGGACTGACAGGTACTCTGATGGACTGGCAGGTACTCTGATCGACTGGCAGGTACTCTGATCGACTGGCAGGTACTCTGATGGACTGACGGGTACTCTGATGGAATGGCAGGTACTCTGATGGACTGACAGGTACTCCTATGGTATGGCGGGTACTCTGATGGTATGGCGGGTACTCAGATGGACTGATAGGTACTCTGATGCGATGATAGTGTACTCCGGTGGTATGGCGGGTACTCTGATGGTATGGCGGGTACTCTGATGGTATGGCGGGTACGCTGATGGTATGGCGGGTACGCTGATGGTATGGCGGGTACTCTGATGGTATGACGGGTACTCTGATGTGATGATAGGGTACTCTGATGGTCTGACAGGTACTCTGATTGACTGACAGGTACTCTGATAGACTGACAGGTACTCTTTAGGGGAGTGGGGCACAATCTGGGCACAGTAATAGTGATCAAGTAATGGTAACTCACAGTTCTCCTCTCCTCCTCACACTGGATGTGTGAGGAGAAGATCCAGGTAACAGCGCGTTACCTGTGAACTGCTTACATTTATGATCGGCTGTGATTGGACACGATTAATTTTAATATAACTCGGTAGGGAACTGGTTAAAAACGCTCCTAGACGCAAACGCGGCAAAATGCTGCTAAACGCGGCATGCAAAATGCGGCAAAATGGCTGTTTTAGACGCCGGCTTCTAGCTGTCAAAAAAAATACCGTTCAGGGGAGGTTGATATAGCGCCCCGTGTAAATGGAGCCTTAGACGCCGACTTCTAGATGTCAAAAAAAAATTGTTCAGGGGAGGTTAAAATAGCTTCCCGTGTAAATGGAGCCTTTAAAAAAGTGCTTTTTTTTTTTTTTTTTTTTTTTTTACTAGGAGCCTGCAAAGCATTGCAACCGCAATCAGCAGATCTCAGGTGCAATGCAAGACTCCTGCAGACTGCCTGTGTAAGCTGTCTGCGCATACCTGGTACAGGCAGGCAGTTATACAATGACAGAAAGAAACAATGACCTACTTAGAGCGCTCGACAGTGCCCTGGTAGTACATTGAGAACTGTTGGTACTTGTATTTCTCCCTTTCACAGAACTCTGAATGAATGAAGTGGCCGGGTGGGCTGAGCCCCACAGTTTTGTTTTGTTTTTTAAATTGTGACAGCGAGTTTGGGTAGAAGATCTTCCACTTGCTGTCATTAGGCTGGATTCACACCTAAGCATTTTTAGTGCATTTTGCAGATTTGCACTACAGTCCATACAACATGGTTTGCTATGGAACACATTCTGCAGTGCAAATCTGCAAAATGCAAAAAGCACTAAAAATGCATAGGTGTGAATATACCTTAAAGGCGGCAGGTCGGGGAGCGGCTGCAGCAGTAGGTACATGTTCCCAAAGGTGAACTCCTTTAAAGGAGGACATCTTTTTTTTTGGTGAGGCACTTGATAAATTAATCAAATATGTCACAGGAGAGATGGTTATTCCACAGTAGAAGATTCCAAAACCCCTCTCAGGAGCCTCTATGCCTTCAAAACGCAGAGCACCTAACTGGTCTACCCAGGCTTCAAAACATAAGTTCAGCCCATCTTTTGGGCATGAAACTTGGCCCCCAAAGCCCTCTTCACAATGAAGGTGTGTGCTTACTCCTTAGAGGGGGATCTCCTTGGTTTACAAACATACCAAACCTGTGGGTTCAATTAGTGGTTCCAAAGGGGTTCAAAACTTTACCCCCCTCGCTGCTTTAGTCTTTAAGATCAACAAAATATGCCCAAGAACTGTCAGATAAGTACTAGAAACACTGTAGAAAAAGCAGATGCTTATCCATTCAGTGCTATCCAGCAACTTTGAGCACAATCCGCCATAGGGTTAACTGGTTGCTCTTTCGATTACAAAGGTCAGGAACCTGCAGCTTTTTTCCAACACCACAGCACTTTCAAGCTGAGAAGCTTGAAAGACAAAAAAACAGCGAGAGCACAGAAGATCATAAAAGAGAAACTAGTGCACTCACAATTCATTGAAAAGGAGCACATGATGCACAGCTGGATGATGGAATGCAATCAGCCTAGGTGCAAGGGATGCAGTCATTGAAGAAAGCTGTGTCCTTAATCTTCGCCTGACAGGCTTGCAGACTGAGCAGCTGGATCAGGATTAAAAAAAAAAAAAGCCCACACCTACTGCAGCACTTTACACCAGGGCTTACTCAAGTCTATGCACTGCTCTGCTCTACTTCCTGGTAAATATGCCAACCTGTTTTTTAGGGGTGTCTCTTCATCCTCCCCCTTCTTTTCCCAACATTTTGTACAGCTTCAATCTGGAAGACAGACTCCCTATTTGTCCAGTCTTCAGTACCTCACAGGGGACACCCTGCTTCCAAGTTCACCATTGCTCCATGAATAAGACAAAACATCACTAGCCGCACTCTAAAGAAAAAATAATTACTGCTTTTTTTTTTTTTTAATGTGCTTGCTCCACCAGGTCAGTGTTTCCTGGACATTCTGGCTCCAAGTAACTGTGGCCCAGCCTACCACTTGGTCCTCTGTTCATACCTCAAAGTTTTACCGGATGTACAGTTTGTTGTTGGCACAGTTGTGTTGGCCTAGTTGTTGCCCACCCTTCTCCACTTCTTGGGGATGTCATAGGTCTAAGAATACTCAGGTAGTGTCTTGTATTTTTGTATGTGTAGGATTAGGGTAACAGGAATTTTGACTTGTCTATAAATCCTACATCTTGGAGTACCGGACACAGGCTGACCTCCTTTCTAGTCATGGATTACTCTGCATTTCTCACTACAAAACTGAGGACTTAAAGAGAGGGGTAGGGTGATAGGGAGGTGCTTAGGAGGTGTGCCCTAAAAAAGCTTTGCCCGTGTCCAATCACCTGAAGATGAGCCTATAACCCAGATCTGTGAATATTTGACCTGTGCACTGTGCCATTCACTAACCTACATGGAAGTCAAAATTCCTTTTACTGTATAAGGGGTCTAAATAGTCTTCCTTGTGTGCTGCCAATGAAGATCAAGGACACAATACCCAATCTTTCTCCCAGGACAGTGACCATGAACCCATAAGAATTTTGAATGGAGCACTGTAGGTTTCCTTATGTACAAGTGGTTAGGGGGCATTGTAGTTGCTATAAGCAGAGTAAGGGGAGGCTTAACCCCGTCATATTTGTTTTCACCTTCTGTGTCCCATTGCGGAGGTTTCACTTCTTGTCCCATAGCCAGACAGGAAGTGAGAGGACATCCCTGCAAATTAAGGGAATTCCTTGGGGGACCCCTAGGGCACTAGAACTAGTGTCCCCATTGGAAGATTTTCCCTCTTACTTTTCTGGGGACAACCCAGAATGTGGTATTTTCTTTTACTTTCAATGATAATAGTAAACAGGACAAATAGGGTAAATCTCCCTAATGGAGGCACAGACACCAATAAAACCTGACTTTATTGGTTCTAATCCCTCTCCACCCACAAAGTTTTGCCTTTAGTTCTACTTTAAAACGCTTACCACAAATTGGAACTAAAACATGTCTGGTAATGTTTTAAAACTGATAGCCATGTCTGTGGCTCCCTATGTAAGGAACAGGAATGCCATGGTACACATCCTTTGCAGTCAGCCTGTGACCATACCTGATTTGCAGCAGTTTGAAATCAATTAAATGTCAACAAGTAGTTGCATGTCCCAGCAAAACTTACTCAAAGATGATTTTGGAGACCCTGCATTTAATTAAATTAAGTATTTACAAAAATATATTAAATAGTCTGTGTTTTTCTAATATTCTACTGCACAATAGGACTTGGGGAGCACTGGTAAAGTATGGGATAACACTGCAAACCAGTCAGGTTCTACTACATTGAACAATGCTGTCAAACACTGAGTTTGCTGATGAGAGGAGGAAGCGCAGGTATGACCTTGTGTGCTGCTGTACATTTACTGTTAAGGCTACATACACACGGGCGTTATGAAAAACGAGCTGTTAAGCTAGTCCCGACGCCAGGAAAAAAGCTGCATTAACAACGCGATTTTATCACCATTTTGTATTGGCGTCAATGCGCGTTTTTCCGCACTAGCTTTAAGCCACGTTTCTCTGTCTCTATTCAACAGCAATGGTTCCCTATGGGAGTCCATTGATGTGAATAGAAGTCGCACCAGAAGTCGGATCATGATGATCCGACTTGCAGTACGACTTGTGTGCTGAGGATCTTGAAGGGGAATACCCCGCAAAAATTAAAAAAAAATTTGCGTGGGTTCCCCCCCCCAAGAGATACCAGACCCTTCAGTCTAATATCGATTTTAAGGGGATCCCCCACGCCAAAAAAAAAAGGTGTGGGCCCCTCCAAAATCCATACCAGACCCTTATCTGACCATACCAAGCCGCATGCCCTCAATATGGGGGAGTGGGTGCTTTGGGGCAGAGGGGGCCCTGTGCCCCCCCCACCCCAAAGCACCTTGTCCCCATGTTGATGAGGACAAGGGCCTCTTCCCGACAACCCTGGCCGGTGGTTGTCAGGGTCTGTGGGCGTGGGCTTACTGGAATCTGGAAGCTCCCTTTAACAAGTGGGCCTCCAGATCCCGGTCCCCACCCTATTTGAATGGGTATGGGGTACACAATCACCTAAAAAAAAGTGTAAAAAAAAACCACACTACACAGCTTTTTAAAGTATTTTATCAAATCAGCTCCGCCATCTTCTCCCTCCTCCGGTGTCTTCTTTGTTCTGAGGGGTCTTCTTTCTTTTGCTGGGTCTTCTGTCTTCTCGCTCTTTTGCTGGGTCTTTTCCTTCTATTCTTCTGATATTGACACAACGCGATCTCCCGGACTAATTCTGGCTCTGCGCTGTGAATTGACTTATATTGGCATGTGGTGGGGCCACCCGCTGACGTCATCCGGAGGCCCCATCCCCTTATGACGTTACCACCCGAGGCATGATGGGGTGGTGACATAATAAAAGGCCGGGGCCTCCGGATGACGTCAGCGGGTGGCCCCGCCCCATGCCTATATAAGTCAATGCACATCGCGGAGTCAGTATTAGTCCGGGAGATTGCGTCGTGTTAACATCAGAAGAAGTACAGATGGAAGAGACAGCAGAGAAGACCCGGCAAAAGAGCGAGAAGACAGAAGACCCGGAAAAAGAGCAGAAGAAAGAAGACCCTGCAAAAGAGCAGAAGAAAGAAGACACTGGAGGAGGGAGAAGAGCCAGAGATGGAGAAGACGGCGGAGCTGATTTAATAAAATACTTTAAAAACCTCTGTAGTGTGTTTTTTTGATGGTCTTTCAAGGAGCATTAGAAGACAGGTCCATGAGTGGGTCAGTAATGAGATTAAAGTCTCCGCATATTAATAGACTACCGTACATGATAGAGTATATGCGTTTTAGTAGTCTCCTCAGGAACTGGATTTGGTGTGAGTTTGGTGCATATACGGCTGCTAGGGTATAGGGTTGTGAGTTGATGTCACAAGAAATAATGATATAGTGCCCTTTGCTGTCTATGATGGAGTTGAAATGACACAGTATCTCTGATCGCCATGAGGACCCCCTTTGTTTTCTTCTCCGAGGTGCTTGATAGGAAAAAGTGTGGAAATTGTTTGTGGGAGCATTTAGGTGTGCTGGCTGAGCAAAAGTGAGTCTCTTGAACACATAGTATATCAGCCTGGCTTTTCAGGACCTCCTTCCACATTGTAAATTGCTTGGCTGGGTGGTTTAACCCTTTAGCGTTCAGGGATAGGCATTTGATAGGCATGGTGAGTTATTGTGAGCTGTTTGTAGGATTTGGTTAACACTTACTGCGTAAGATGTACGTTGAGTCCGAGGTTCCCGGTTTTGTAGGGGAGGAGTGGGGGGGGGGTAATTCTGTGATTCCACCAGTGTCATCTGGTTGTTTATGGGTTTAACATGTATCGAAGTCCGACTTCTCAGGATGGGTCTCAGCTTATCAGTGTACCGTATAAACAGGTAGGGAAATAAAACATAGCAGCCAAAGTTAAAAAAAAAAAAGTTAAACTGGTAAGAAAGAGGATCTGTGCACAGATCAGTAAACATATTACCATGTTCTGGTAAATTGGAGGGGTTAGGATGTAAATCCATAGTTGACCGTACTGGGAATAATTGGTGTGGCAGAAGGCAGAGATTAGGTGCTCTATTTAGCTGCATTCTTTTTGGAAGAACGTTTGCGGGACACAACCTGCCATTCTGCTTGTATGTGCGGAGCTCTATCTGCCTGTGAAGGGTCTGGAGGTGGATCCAGTAGAATTCCCCATTGTCAGAGGGCTGGGAGACCCTCATCCAAAGAGGCTACAGAGGTATTAGTGCAGTTGTGGGTAATTATTAATGTTGCTGGGTATTTCCACTTGTGTGGGATGTGGTGATTGCGTAGTGCTTTGGTAATGGTGGCTAAGTTTCTTCTACGCTGGAGGGTATGCCTGGAGAGATCTGGGAGTAGTTGTAGAGATGCATATGGTTCTGGGCGTTGGTCAGGGTTTCTGAAGATGCTCAGGATATTTCCTTGGCGCTGTAGAAATGCATTCTATGTAAAGTATCTCTGTGAATCTCTATGCATCCTGTCGACTGTGAGCTCTATGGCCAAGAGTGTAGGTGCTAGGGCTGAAAACATGTCCTGGACATATTGGGGGAGTTGCGTGGGGGTCACTGACTCTGGTATACCCCTGATTGTTAGATTATTTCTTCTAGACCGGTCTTCTAAATCGGCTAATTTGTCTTTTATCCACATTATGTCTTCCCCATGGGTGCTATGTGCGTCTACCATAGTGTTAAAGGAGGTGGAATATTCTCCCATTGCTCTCTCCACGTGGTCCACTCTGTCCCCCCAGTAACTGCACCTCTTCTTGGCATTTTTTTAACTGTGTGTATCATATCACGGTGCAAGGATGATTTAAGTGTCATTAACATGTCCTTAAGCAGCACATCGGACACTGCTTGCCCAGTTGTGGTGAAATCTGCAAAGACATCTTGCGTTGTAGGCCTTGCTGCGGCCTGCATCTCACTCACATCGATGGTGGAGACTCCCGGGGTTTCCCCGGGTGAGGCCCTCCTGATTCTGGTTTTCGCTGGGCTTCTGGTTGTGGGTGTAGATGCTGCTGAAGAGGTGCCGCTCTCTGGGTGTATCAGAGTGTCCCCAGCACTGTGCCCCCATGAGCTGTGCGGTGAGGCTATGGCTGTGGCCTGCTCGTTCCTCCTCGCTGTGTGATTGCCGCGCCATTTTGCTGAGGCCTCTTCTGGGTCACGGGGAAGAAGCTAGTCAGCTTCCCGGGCTGGATAGGCTGCCCCTTCCTTTGCCGAGTCATTCCCGAATGTCCGTGGGGTGTTCCCAGCTCGATGGCAGTGTGTGGGCAGCTGAAGGGCTCCTGTGGCTGCGATGTTTCCCGGCGGTCTGACGGAGGTCCGGAGCTACGTGCCTGCCACGGAGCTCAGACGCCATGCCCCCCCTGTAGTGTGTTTTTTTTTTTACACTTTTTTTTAGGTGAATGGGTAGGGGTACAATGTACCCCATACCTATTCACATAGGGTGGGGGGCCGGGATCTGGGAGCCCCCTTGTTAAAGGGGGCTTCCAGATTCTTATAAGCCCCTGCCCACAGACCCGACAACCGCCGGCCAGGGTTTTTGTTTACACTATTTTTTTAGGTGATTGTGTACCCCATACTCATTCAAATAGGGTGGGGACCGGGATCTGGAGGCCCACTTGTTAAAGGGGGCTTCCAGATTCTGATAAGCCCCTGCCCACAGACCCGACAACCGCCGGCCAGGGTTGTCGGGAAGAGGCCCTTGTCATCATCAACATGGGGAAAAGGTGCTTTGGGGTGGGGAGGGGGGGCTGATATGGATTTTTTTTTCATTTTTGCGGTTCCCCTTCAAGATTCTCAGCACACAAGTCGCACCGCTAGTTGGATCATCATAATCCAACTTCCGGTGCAACTTCTATTCAAGTCAGTGGGCTCCCATAGGGAACCATTGATTTTGAATAGAGACAGAGAAACGCCTGACGAGGCTTAACACTGTGTATACGTCGTTAAGCCTCATTTTTGAGCTTTTACCTGCATCTGGGTTTTTTTTTGAAGATTAAAAACGCCCATGCCACTTACAGCTCAAAAACATCTTTCTCCTACATTCACTGACAGACGTAGCTCTTCATGACATGTGGGTTATATGCTTGTCCTATTAGGAGTTAACTAGGCAGAGAAAGAAAGCAAGCTGGCCCCTCCCACGGGGCTGTCCTCTCTTTCCATATAATCCCCCTACTCTGCTCAGCCCATTGGATTTAACATGCCTAGTCGCAAGGAGTTGACCTGGCTCCCTTATGGGACCTGCGGTCCGGACTGGGGATCGCTTTTTTATTTTGTTTGCTCTATCAAGCTATCTGAATCTGCTATCAAGAAGCCGGCTGGGGCATAGAGGATCATTCTCAGGATCCTGTACTTTCTCCAGCGCGGCCGACCGATGCGAGCTAGTCCCTGAGTATGGGGGCCACGCCGCTTTGTGCCCGCTCCGTGCGGGCGGCCTGTGGGTGTACCCCACTTGTGCCCAGGATCCGGACTGCGGTCTGGTTCGGAGGCGATTGGCCGGCAGCATCCCGTCCTGGCAGAGGTGGAAGGTCTGCGACCGGGTGGCTACCCGCTACGCCTGACAGGAGTGGTGAGTGATGCCCCCCTCTCCCCTTTCAAGCAGAGGGGGGGCTGACGGATGTCCTAACGCACACGCTGTTTGGATGTAGCCACCGGTTGGGGGGTCCCCTGGGGTCCCTTCCCCCCACCCCCCTCCCCCCGCACTGCACCCGTGTCGCTATGCCCCCTTTTGGGGACTTGGGCCGCCATGCGGCGATCCGCCGTCATTTTGCGGCCGATCACCGCCGTTTTGCCGTAGCCGCGGACATTTTCACTAAGGGAGTCTTCCCTCTAGTGCTCAGAGCAGCCATTTTCCTGTAGCCACGTTCCCCAGGCTGGGTTTTAGCCTCTAGTGCATGCTCACAGCGGCCATATTGGAGTCCCTGCATGCTGTAAAAACGTGCTACAGCCGTTTTTACTTTTACTTTGGAACGGTGTGGCTTTGACAACGCAGCTCTTCTTGGCGGTCCTCAGGACAGTTTTTCTGGCAAAACAGCAATTATAGCTGGGCTCTCCTGTGGGTGCTGGTAGTGGTGGGTACAGTCCTCCTGGGTCTCCCTGGCGTTCTGTGAGGCGGTGCTGTGCGGCATTGTGGAGGTGCCTCAAATAGGTTTCTTACTGCATTTAGCTCTCATTCAGGGAAAACGATGGCAGACTACCTTGCTGGGCCTGCTGAGGCCTCAGGGGAGGACTCTGAACCAGAGAGGGCTTCAGGAGTCACGGGGACTCTAGTAGAGTTTTCTGAAGGTGAACTGGCCCCCTCGGACGGAGAGGAGGACTAGGGGGTGTCGGCAGTGCGCGAAAAAGCGCTGGTGTCCGCCATTATTTCTGGGATTCGCACTACTCTGCGACTGGACCAAGATGGCGAGTCACAAACATCTGCATATGTTTGTGGGTCTGCCACGCCTCCTAGGGCTCCTAGGGCCTACCCTTATGATCAGTTCTTTGATCATCTGATCTACCATGAATGGCAGCGACCGCAGCATTCTTTCTTATTGTCAAAACGATTTGCCATTCGTTATCCATTTGAGGATAACTTTTTGAAGAAGTGGGCGTCCCCCGCGGTGGATCCACCGATAGCTCGTCTGAATAAGGTGACGACTATTCCCCTGGAAGGGTCCCCCTCTTTTAAGGACCCGGCTGATAGGCAGACAGAGGCGGTGTCAAAAGCACTTTTTCTGTTAGCGGGGTCAGCTCTGAGACCGGCCCTGGTGTCAGCCATGGCGGCGCAATACTTATCTGAGCGTATGGCGGAGCTTCAGAATGATCTGGACTGCGGCCGTCTGCTTGATGCGCCGCGGAGGGCTGAATTTTTGTTTCAGGGTATCAAGTACCTGTGTGATGCAGCCCTGGATCTGCTCCCTATGTTATCCAAAATGGCTGTATTTGCCGTCATTCTCAGATGAGTCCTTTGGTTGCGCTCATGGTTGGATGACCACGCGTACAAGAAAGGTCTTGCGGATCTCCCCTTTCAGGGTGGCCGTCTTTTTGGGCCACAATTGGATGAAATCATCAAAGATTTTACTGGTGGGAAGAGCACCTTCCTCCCTACCTATTTGTGGTCTCCAAAAAAGGAGGGGGGGGTCCGGCCAGTTCTGGACCTGAAGGCCCTTAACCGCTATGTAAAAGCGTGGAAATTCCGGATGGAATCTGTTTGCTCGGTAGTGGCCGCCCCACATCAGGGGGACTTCCTGGCGTCTCTGGATATCAGGGATGTGTATCTCCATGTTCCCATTTGCCCCCGACATCAGCGTTTTCTTCACTTTGCGGTGGGGGACCTCCATTACCAATTCGCAGCACTCCCCTTCGGTCTAGCTTCGGCTCCTCGGGTTTTCACCAAGCTGGTGGCCCCAGTACTAGCGTTACTGAGACAGAGAGGCATTTCGGTGGTAGCATACCTCGACGACCTGCTCTTGAGAGCGGAGTCTGCCTCGGCTTTGGAGGAGGACGTGAGGATCACCATCGTTGGCGATCCGCTTGAATCCTCAGGCCAGGGGTTCTCTGGCTTGGTAGCTTCGGGACCCGGCCCTGACTCTGGGGAAGTCATTCCTGCCCTTTCACTGGTCGATAATTACGACGGACGCCAGCCTGTCGGGCTGGGGAGGGGTCCTGGGGAGTTGTCTGCCCAGGGCCGTAGGTCTGCGCAGGAAGCGCGCCTCCCGATCAATGTGTTGGAGCTAAGGGCGATCAGGCTATGCCTATTTCACTGGACGGTGAAGTTCTCGGTTCAATCACAAAGTGCAGACCTTTGTGTGCAGGGCGAGAGATCCGTTGGCGGTCGCCACGGACGCTCTCGTGGCCCCTTGGGGCCAGTATCATCTACTGTACACCTTCCCTCCAATCAAGCTTCTTCCGCGGTTGCTACGCAGGTTGGAAGCGGAGGGAATTCCAATGATCCTGGTGGCTCCGGATTGGCCTCGGCGTCCGTGGTACTGTGACGTGGTACGAATGGTAGCGGACTTTCCTTGGCGGCTCCCACTGCGAGACGATCTACTGTCTCAGGGACCAATCTTGCACCCTGCTTTACCCCCACTGGCTTTGACGGCCTGGCTATTGAGTCCCAGGTGCTGAGGGACAGGGGTGTCGCTGACTCAGTGATCCCTACCATGCTAAAAGCGCGCAAGTGTACTTCTCGCAAGATTTATCACCGCACCTGGAAGGCTTACATCACATGGTGTGAGGCGGAGGGTTACAACCCTCGCTCTTACGTGGTGTCCAGGGTCTTGACCTTTTTACAGCAAGATCTGAACAAGGAGCTGGCCTTGAGTACTCTCAAGGGCCAGATATCGGCTCTAGCGATTCTTAAACAATGGGTCGGATTGGAGGAAGATATTTTGGGCCTGAAATTGAGATCTATGCCGTGGATTACACCTATAAATTGCCCTAAAGTAGTAAACATGCCATCCTTGGTCTTTTCTACTTTGAAGGTATGGGATGTACTTATAAAGAAGGGTATCCTCTCAACCCGTATTGGGCCAATGACACCTTTGTTTTCTAACTCTGATTTTCTGCCAGCAATGGAGGCCTCGGACTTCCTGGACTGGCAGAGACAAGATGACCTTAGATTGGCCCAGATCCTGGTGGATGGGGAGATCCCCTACTGAATACATTAAGAAGCGAAAGAGCAAATAAATGGATACAATATCAACAATTGACAGCATACACAATCCACAGCACCTGATGACACACTTCACAAATAGATGCAAGCAACGCTAAGAAAAATTTAAAATCAATAAAACATAAAGTCCAATGTTATTTTGTGAATAGTGAATTTGGGGTCAAAGTCCTGTTTCCACTGGTAACTGTCACCACACCACGTGAGAACACTAGGGGAGGTCAGACCTCCCCTAAGTGGATAAACTCACCAAAGGTAAGAGTATAACACGTCCTTAAAATCACTAATGTGTCCACATAAGATATTTCCACCTCTATCGAGCGCTCCTTCAATCTCAAGAATATGAATGGTCACACATCCGATGTCTCAGGCAATAACCTTAAATAAACGTGCTCACATAGTGCATGATCCGACTAGTATTTATATAGGAACAAGATACATAAAATAACCCCCCTTCAAGATATACACTTACAAAATAGCAACAAAGAACGAGCGTGTAACAAAATAGCCAGCATGTGAAAAGCTCCATCTCACCGCTCGTTTGATCCCTGGCAGCGTTCCCGGGTCCGGAGTGATCATCAGCTGGCGCAGACTGACAGCCGTGTGGTCATGAGCTGACGCGTTTCGTCATCACTTCGTCTGAGGGCGTGACCACACAGGCACTGCGTCTCTGCTTTATCGGCGGAGGATGGCAAATTAACCCCCTCCGCCTATCTCAGTAACCCACCGTATGGATCACTCTCAACAGTGCACGGATCGGGGCAAATATGTGGGCCACTTCCCCTTGTGACAGCGAATCCAAAGAGAACTCAAACCCCCGGCTGGCCGCAACAACACGGCACAAGTCTCGCCATACACCGCACAATCGCATAATTTTAAAGCGAGATCGCATAATCGATCATTCGTGTGGCCATGGATTTAGTGCTCATCCAGGGCGATCAACATCAATCCCACTTCTCACATAAAGCACCGTATAGCACTACCCCCCATGCACGGTAGTGACCCATATCGGTTAAAACACATTCAAAATTCATATTAAAATGTATACAGAGGTTTCAATAAACACATGTTACATAACCTTAACAGAGGGAAGCATAGAATCTAATCTAATCTGTATCACTGACTCTGCTCCACCCCAATCGCAGTACACAAGGTAAGGTACATATTGAGCAAAGCATAAGCTAAACACTTAGCCCATAAACTCAACATAAAATTAAAAACCATAAAAATGACACATAAATGAATTAAATAAAATTGTTAAAAAATCACACAAATATAATGATGGTAGAAAATAGCTGATAAAAAAATCACACAAATGTAATGATGGTTGAAAATGGCTAATAAGCAATGACCCCATTCAGGGTGGAAAATATTAGTGTCACAAAAAGAATGAATGTAAGTAGTCGCTTTAATGAAATAAGCAACAGGGGCCCTCCTCTCTCCATCCCATGGGATTTTATAGGTGGATGCTCCTCAATGTGTGGGGGGGGCTCATTCTACACACTCAGTTGCTTGTCCAAAAGCCCATATGTGAAGATGTGATCTAAGAATTGCTAATAAAGCAATTCACATCTAATTCGACATTCAGTCCTGCCGGCTGGAGCGAACCAGTCAGGTAGATCCATTTGCTTTCGCACTTCGAGATCTCCCTGACTTTTTTCACCCCTCTCCAACTGGCTGACAACTTTTCTATCCCCCAAAACTTCATATTGGAAGGGTCTCTATTGTGCTTTTTCCTAAAATGGAGAGATAGATTGTGGTCTTTATATCCCGCTTTGATATTGGCAATGTGTTCTGATACTCGCTTACTCAATTTTCTTTTTGTGCGCCCAATATACAAGAGATTACAAGGACATTGTATTGCGTAAACCACATATTTAGTACTGCACGTCACAAAGTCCCTGATAGTGAAACTTTTACCATTAGATGTGGAAGAGAAGGATGTAAAGTTACGCAAATGTGTCCGCACCTGATTACAGGACACACACTTGCGACACGTGTAAAAAACAGCTTTGTCCCAGAACATAGTAATGGCCCTGGGAGGGTCTATTATCTTCCTGACCACCTCAGGTATCTGATCTTTAAGTACCCGGTCCAGCAATAGAATGGGGCAATATCACGATATTGCACGTGAAAGTCTCTAAAGAAGGCCCATTCTTGTTTGTTATCTCTATCACGTTCAGGATTTTTAGGTATGGTGTTAGATTTCTGTCTAACCCATAACTATTTTTGGTATGGGGGTGCGTACTTTACTCAGAAGAGAGGCGTGGCTATGGGCGCGAAATTTGTGCCCAGCCTTGCCAATCTTTTTATGAGTGAGTGGGAGGACAGGACTATCTATGCATCTAAGGTGGAGGAATTGGTCTTCTATAGACGCTATATAGATGACCTGTTCTTCATCTGGGCAGGGACTGAGATCAGATTGATCGAGTTTTTACATGAGTTGAATAACAACATTAAAAACATCAAGCTTGAGTCTGTATGGAGTAAAGATCAAGTCAATTACCTTGACTTAACAGTTATGTTAAGGGATAATGAGCTGACCACTAGGGTGTTCTTCAAGCCCACCGATAGGAACAGTTACCTGGCCATTCAGAGTGGCCACCACCCGGTGTGGCTGAAGAATATCCCTAAGGGTCAGCTCATGAGGGTACGCAGAAACTGTTCTAAAGATAGCGACTTTGTCCAACAAGCGGGAATAGTGGTATCAAGGTTCCTTGAGAAGGGCTATGACCGGAAGTGTTGGACCAAGTAATGGAACAGGTTGGGTCCGTCCCTAGAGAGGATACTCTGGTACAACGTGAACTTGATAGAGATAACAAACAAGAATGGGCCTTCTTTAGTGACTTTCCGTGCAATATTGTGAGGTTGAAGCCATATTTAAGAAATATTGGCCCATTCTATTGCTGGACCGGCTACTTAAAGATCAGATACCTGAGGCCCCGAAATTTGTCTATAAGAAAGCTCCATCTTTTGCAGACAAGGTGGTCAGGAAGATAATAGACCCTCCCAGGGTCATTACTATGTTCTGGGACACAGCTGTTTTTTTCGCGTGTCGCAAGTGTGTGTCCTGTAATCAGGTGCGGACACATTCGCGTAACTTTACATCCTTCTCTTCTACATCTAATGGTAAAAGTTTCACTATCAGGGACTTTGTGACCTGCAGTACTAAATATGTGGTTTACACGATACAATGTCCTTGTATATTGGGCGTACAAAAAGAAAATTGAGTAAGCGAGTATCAGAACACATTGCCAATATCAAAGCGGGATATAAAGACCACAATCTATCTCTCCATTTTAGGAAAAAGCACAATAGAGACCCT
>BLSH010024769.1:1915545-1930396 GCA_018402905.1 Glandirana rugosa | reverse complement strand
TTGAAATCTCAAATTCCCCCAACAATCTGATCGTAGAGCACGATCGTAGCGATCGTTGTTCTATGCAGAGCTTGATCTGCAACTCAAAGCAGCGGTATGTGAAATCTCTAATTTCTGCTATCTGTCCTCAGAGCAACAGCACAGACAGCAGTAGTAAAGTAATCTATCTCAGGATGCAGGATCAGGTCTTAAAATGGCTAAAATCTGTCCCTCACGCCGTCAGCTACCTTTCCCTATACTAACCCAAGGAGCATGTGACTGCAGCACTGTGACTCCAGCTTATAAAGAGGCTGGGTCACATGATGCACCGGCCAATCACAGCCATGCCATTAGTAGGCATGGCTGTGATGGCTTCTAAGGGCAAACCAGTGAAACGCTTGTTGATTGGCTGCCCTGCAGCTTCTCAACACGTGGAGTAAAATAGCAGAACCCCGGACCGAACCCGAACGATTTTTGAAATGTCCGGGTCCGGGTCCGTGCCACGGACACCCTAAAGTTCGGTACGGACCCGAACGTTACAGTCCGGGTTCGCTCAACACTATTTATAATCAATGTCTACCCCGTAAAATGTATCTTTGACGATGTAACTGTATTCTCTTACCCATGATATTGATGTTGGACCCCTCCCTTGAGTGTATGATGTAAAAAATTTTTTTTTCTTTTACAAAATGTAATAAATATAAATTACAAACAAAATACGCCCCTTTCTAACTGTTGACACCACTAAGCAACTAATTCACTCCCTTGTTATCGCTCGTCTTGACTATCTCCCTCCTAATTGGCCCTCTTCGTGAGCTATCCCCTCTTCAGTCTATCATGAATGCTGCTGCCAGACTCATCCATCTTACCAACCGTTCAGTGTCCGCCACTCTTCTCTGCCAATCCCTCCACTGACTCCCCATTGCCCAACAAATAAAATTCAAAACACTAACAATAACATACAAAGCCATTCACAATTCTGCCACGAGCTACATCACCAATCTTGTCTCCAAATATCACCCAACCCTCCTCTTTGCTCCTCCCAAGACCTTCTGCTCTCTAGCTCCATGTTTGAAAGAGACCTTGTCACCTTGCCCATGCAGGACAAAATGGTAGTTTTATTGCAAATTTCCTCCGCTTCCACCCCCAGAACATCCTACACTTACACTTACCTTACCAATGCTCCCCCAAAGTTCCCTGCTCCTCCGCAGCTGGCAACAATACTCCGCACTTCGGGGTATGGCATGTAACCTCCTTCCCTGTGACTTTGCTCAGGTTTGGCTTCCAATCTCTAGGCCTGAGCACATTAGCAGGGGAGTGGCATCACCACTCCTCTGGTTCACCAACACACGTCTTTCCAGCTCCAGAGGAGCAAGGATCGGACAAGGAGTGCTAGTAAAGTGAGTATAGGAGGGGTCAGAGACAGGAGGTTGCAGAGACACTGTCACTTTGCCGTGCATGGGCAAGGTGACAATGTCTTCATAAAATACTCCAAATACATATATAATACAAATACAAAATTTAAGGCTCGGTTCACACTTGTGCGATGCGGGAACCAGCGCAATTCCAGTGCTGGTTCCCGCATCTCATCTCACTCCCAAGCAGTTCACGCTACCCTGTGCGAACTGCTGCGGGTGTCAATGTAAAGTTAATGACACCCCCAAATCGGTTCACAGATTTCAGTGCTAACTGTGAAATCGCACAGGAATTGGATCGCATGGGTGTGAACACCTATGCAATCTGAATCCGGTGCAGAAACTGTATGGCTGAGTTCGCATTGCGCAGGCATCGCATGTGATGTGCACAGCAATGCGGTGCGAATCGCATACGATGTCTGTGATCGCACCAGTGTGAACCCAGCCTAAATGTGCAGAAATACATCATAATGCATGAGAAAAAACATCCACAAAGGTAAAGTATAGTGGAAAGTGATATTTTCAGATGCAGCTGACTTCTGTTTAATAATACTAGAGGAGAAAACTGTCATCATTTTGTGTAATAATTTGTCTTAACAAGACCACCGACAGAGCAGCCCTACTTTAATATACATGCTTGCAAATAAGCATTGTGCTGTGCATTGTGCTGTGCATTATTTGCATGCAAGTAACATGTTTTTTTAGTACCTTTGTGTTGCAGAATACCCTTCATAGTCAATGACTATTTTTTTTTTTTTCGAAGATGGAACACTTCAGTACTGTGCTTGCTTGTTTTTCCTAGGAATGCCCACAAGAGGGCAATCCATTTCTATGTATGTAATTAAAGGTCTATAGCTATAAAGTTTTCCATCTAAATGTTGGTTAAATGGTTAGTCCACTCAAAAATCATATGTCTGTATTTGATAGATACTGGAGAGTTTTGCAGCCAAATTATTTTCTTTTATCTTCCAGAGACTCTGGTGGAAAAATCTCAGCAACTGAGTTTTCCAGATCTAAGGTCCCATTCATACCTGAGCATTTTGTAGCATAAAGATGCAAAACACTCAAACCCAAAAATGAATTCTGTATCGTGCCTGTTCACATCTCAAATGCTTGTAGCCAAACCCCATTGGCTCAAAAAAGTGCTGGATCTTCTTTTGAGAATATATTTGGGCATATTTTTGTGGGGTTTTTTTGGGAGTTTTGAGTCTCATAGAATTGCATTGGTGTATTTGTACACAATGTGCACATTTTGACACACATGTGATGTTCAGCAAGAACCTCCCCAAAAGGAAATGACCAAATAACCATTTTGTACACAAATACCATGTAAGATGGAGGAGTCACTGTCTCTCTTTCATCCTGAGCAGTGGCGGCTGATGAAGTTTTAGAATGGGGGCGCCAGGCCCCGCCCTTCCTTTTTGACCACTCCTACTTCTCATAAGCCCCACCTCTTATAGAATCCACCCACTCCATGCCCTGTATTCCACATATTTTGTCAGGAGTACACAGCTCAGTATCACAGGATACAGTATACAGCTCAGCATCACAGGTGTCATATATTGCAGCCAGTAACACAGTATGCAGCCAGTACACAGGTATTGCAGCCAGCCAGTACACAGGTATTGTAGCCAGCCCGTACACAGGTATTGTAGCCAGCCCGTACACAGGTATTGTAGCCAGCCAGTACACAGGTATTGTAGCCAGCCAGTACACAGGTATTGTAGCCAGGCAGTACACAGGTATTGCAGCCAGCCAGTACACGGGTATTGCCAGTACACAGGTATTGCCTCCAGCCAGTACACAGGTATTGTAGCCAGCCAGTACACAGGTATTGCAGCCAGCCAGTACACAGGTATTGCCACCAGCCAGTACACAGGTATTGCCGCCAACCAGTACACAAGTATTGCCGCCAACCAGTACACAAGTATTGCCGCCAACCAGTACACAAGTATTGCCGCCAACCAGTACACAAGTATTGCCGCCAGCCAGTACACAAGTATTGTCAGCACCCAGGTATACAGAGCCCAGCAGCACAGCAGTTAGCAGTTCTTACCTCAGAGGGACTCGTCATCAGGCCGTTCTCTCTCCCTCGGTCGGCGGGATCACAGGCATGTGTGCATGCAGACCAAGCACCAGCACGTCTGCCAGTCCCGCCCCCCGCCCCGCTCCTGACCAATCAGTCACTGTCTGGAGGACAGTGACTGAGGCCAGAGCCAATCAGTGTATAGCACTAGCACCCTCTATGGAGGAGCCGCCACTGATCCTGAGGCAATTTATTAGGATGGTGAGGGAGCTACCCTGTATTTACGATCCTCAGGACCCTCAGTATAAGGACAGAGTAAGCAAGAGGAGGGCACGGGACCAGATAGCCAGCCATATGTGTTCAGATTGACACAGTAAAGGATGACAAAGATAAGGTGTTCAGTCTGTTGCACCTGTTTATCTATGACACTGTATGGTATCCCTCACTGGTTTTATTTATGCAACCTGGTTATTAGTTATACGGTACATTATCATGTATGTGAGCCCTTTGCTTGGATAATGTCGTTAGGATGATGCAAAGCTGGGTAGACATACATGTAAACAATAACTGTGTGAGGTGGTATCTCGGTTATCATCACAACAGGAACTCACAAAAGCAAAGATTAATGATTTAATTAGCAACTAAATAATACACTTCACCACAGAAGATAGATTTCTTAAAAAGAACTAGTTAGTAGAAATGAAAATGTTTCATATAATGTAAACTTATTATAGTGCTCCAAGCTTCCATGGTACCTGTCCCGTGGGGGAACATAAAGTAGTATGCAAATTCACCCCTGATATGTGTACTTTGCATGCTTCCCCAAGCCTGGTTCCAATAGACCCTTCCATGTTATGGATTATTGAGTCTTCAAAAAGGAAGCCGTCATTCTGGCATTATAGAGTCTTCAAAAAGGAAGCAATCATGCTGGCAAAGATGTACAGGGCATATGCAGCTTTAACTGCACTGATAGCGCTTTGAGTGTTTAAGAAAATGGGACTGTTCAAAAAACTCCTTTTACTAGAAGGGATTCCAAATGCACATTCCACAACTCTGCGTGCTCTGGGTAGGCGATAAGTGAACACCTTCCTTTGTAAATTCAGAGTGTGACCTGAATAGGGTCTTAGCAGAAACTCGCCCAAGGCAAAGACATCATCCCCCACAAATACATTTAGTAGAGATGGGCCAGTTGTTCCTGACAGTGGAAAGTTGTCAAGAAAGTCACGTCCATCTTCATGCAGCAGCAGCTCAGGAAAGTATAAATACCTCCCAAATTACCCCTTTTTGGAAAGTAGACAGTCCAAAATATTTAGTAAGAGGCATGGCGAGTTTTTTGAAGTTGTAATTTCTTCCCACAATTCTGTGCAAAATGAAGATTTTTTTTTCACAAAATTGTCATATTAACAGGTTATTTCTCACACCCAGCATATGCGTACCACAAATTCCACCCCAAAACACACTCCTGAGTATGGAGATACCACATGTGTGAGACTTTTACTCAGCCCGGCCACATAGAGAGGCCCAACATGCAGGGAGCACCATCAGGCGTTCTAGGGACATAAATTACACATCTAATTTCCTGACTACTCTTGCACTTTTGAAGGTCCTGGAGCACCAGGACAATGGAAATGCCCAAAAAATATCCCCATTTTGGAAAGTAAACACCCCAACGTATATTCTAGGAAGCATAATGAGTCTTTTGAACATGTCATTTTTCCACAAGTTTTTGGAAAATGTGGAAAGAAAATGAAACCGCATTTTGTTTACACAAAGTTGTCCATTTATACAATATTTCTAACACACAACATGTACATAGTAAAAATTACACCATAAAATAAATTCTGCTACTTGTCCCGAGTATGGCGATACCACATGTGTGACACTTTTACACAGCCTGGCCACATATAGAGGCCCAACATGCAGGGAGGACCATCAGGCGTTCTAGGGGCATAAATTTCAAATCTAATTTGACTACATATTACACTATTGTGAGGCACTGATGGGTGCTGTAGTTGCACTGATGGCGGCTGTAGTGGCATGGATGGGTACTGTAGTGGTATGGATGTGTCACAGATGAGAACTGATGTGGTATGGATGAGCATGAATGGGGCATAAATGTGCACGAATGGTGGTGGATGAGCTGTGAATGGGGATGACTGAGCACAGATGGATGGCTGAGCCCGGATGCATGGGTGAGCACAGATGCATGGGTGAGCACAGATGCATGGGAGAGCACAGATGGATGGTGGAGCACGGATGCATGGCTGAGCACAGACATGTGGGTGAGCATGCATTCATGAGTGAGCACAGATGGATGGCAGAGCATGGATGCATGGCTGAGCACGGATGCATGGCTGAGCATGGATGGATGGGTGAGCACAGATGCATGGGTGAGCACAGATGGATGGTGGAACACGGATGCATGGGTGAGCACGAATGCATGGGTGAGCACGAATGCATGAGTGAGCACGGATGGATGGGTGAGTATGCATGGATGGGTGAGCACAGATGCATGGGTGAGCATGCATGCATGTGTGAGCACAGATGGATAGCGGAGCATGGATGCATGGGTGAGCACGGATGCATGGGTGAACACAGATGAGGCTGGATGGGTGAGCATGGCTGGATGGGTTAACACGGATGCATGGGTAAGCATGGCTGGATGGGTGAACATGGATGCATGGGTGAGCAGGGCTGGATGGGTGAACACAGATGCATGGGTGAGCACGGATGGGTGAGCACAGATGCATGGGTGAGCACGGATGCATGGGTGACGGATGAGTGAGCATGGATGAGGCTGGATGGGTGAGCATGGATGGGTGGATGGGGGGGTTCAGACTGGCATATAGCAGTGCTGTGGGCACTGTGTGACACTTTTACACAGCCTGGCCCCATACAGAGGCCCAACATGCAGGAAGCACCATCAGGCGTTCTAGGGGCATACATTTAAAATCTAATTTGACTACCTATTACACTACTGTGAGGCACTGTAGTGGCACTGATGGGCGCTGTAGTAGCATTGATGGGCGCTGTAGTGGCACAGATGGGTACTGCAGTGGCATGGATGTGTCACGGATGAGAACTGATGTGGTGTGGATGAGCATGAATGAAGCACAAATGAGCACAAATGGGGGTGGATGAGCCGTGGATGGGGATGGCTGAGCACGGATGCATGGGTGAGCACACATGGATTAGTGAGCACGGATGCATGGGTGAGCACAAATGGATGGTGGAGCACAGATGCATGGGTGAGCACGGATGCATGGCTGAGTATGGATGCATGGGTGAGCACGGATGCATGGGTGAGCACGGATGGATGGGTAAGCATGCATGGATGGGTGAGCACGGATGCATGAGTGAGCATGCATGCATGGGTGAGCACAGATGCACGGGTGAGAACAGATGGATGGCGGACATGGATGCATGGGTGAGCACGGATGCATGGGTGAACACGGATGAGGCTGGATGGGTGAGCACGGATGCATGGGTGAGCATGGCTGGATGGGTGAGCATGGCTGGATGGGTGAACACGGATGCATGGGTGAGCACGGATGGATGGGTAAGCATGCATGGATGGGTGAGCACAGATGCATGAGTGAGCATGCATGCATGGGAGAGCACAGATGCATGGGTGAGCACAGATGGATGGCGGAGCATGGATGCATGGGTGAGCACAGATGCATGGGTGAACACGGATGAGGCTGGATGGGTGAGCACGGATGCATGGGAGAGCATGGCTGGATGGGTAAACATGGATGCATGGGTGAGCATGGCTGGATGGGTGAACACGGATGCATGGGTGAGCACGGATGGGTGAACACAGATGCATGGGTGGGTGGTTCAGACTGGCACATAGCAGTGCTGTGGGCTCTTCAGATCCTGCCCACAGCACTGCTGCCTCTCATCTCTCCCCCCTCTCCTCTCACACTGCATCGATCGGTGCGGAGAGGGGAGAGACAAGCTGGATATCCGCCAGCTTGTTTACATCTGATCGCTCGATCATGTGGTAAAGGGCCACTGAGAGCGGCCATTTACCGCAATCTGTGATGCACAGGGTCTCACGGACGTGGTGGTCAGGGATGCTCCCAGGGGCACGCGGGAGCGCGATTCTGGGGGGACGTCATAGTACGACGTATAGTACGGACGTTATAGAACAACTGATCCACCTTGCGGCCGTGTATTTACATTACACGGTCGGCAAGTGGTTAAAGTACTTGCTTTCACTTCCTATGTACTTGACAATCTGGATGTGTTACCCATCAATAGCACCCAACCAATTGTGAGAATTGCAGCATTCCCAGAAAACATCATATATCTGAACCATTCTTCTTTTGTAGGTTTTTTCATGACCACATCCTTCAGCACATCCCATATGACTGAGCAAGTGTCACGAATAGTGTAGCCTACCATTGATTTTCCAACCATACATGCAAATGCAGAATAACCAATGATTGCCCAGTTGCTAGGTACCTAAAAATAAACAAAAATATATGATTTTTTATTTTTCTTTTAACAGTAAAACTGATCAAGACAAAGAGAGCCTAAAGGATGCATATGCATGCCACCAAAGACTTCTACAGGAATACAGAAGTGGATCAGCAACCTCAGCTCTATGCGCATATTTCCATGCCTGTGAAATGGAATTTCTTCAGCCAATTTTGAATATGAGGCAGTAAGCTAGCATCTGTGATTATGTATGTTTTTATAAATATAGCTTCATTAAATTGGGATGTTCTAAAACAAAGGGGTTGATTTACTAAAGGCAAATGGATTGCGCACTTTGCAAAGTGCAGTTGCACTCTGCAAGTGCAGTTGCTCCAGAGCGAGGTAAGACTTCACTTTGCAAAGAATACCCAATCATGTTCAAGGAATATAAAAAAAACAGCATTTTTGTGTGCACATGATTGGATGATGGAAGTCAGCAGAGCTCTCTCTCATTTACTAAGCTCTGGACCAACTACACTTGCAGAGTGCACAGTTTATTTGCCTTTAGTAAATCAACCCCAACATGTCTATTTACAGCACGAAAAGCATCTGGGATGCTCCTGTAGCAGTGGAAAACAGCGAAGAAGGAGTTGGAGAAACTAAGGAGCCACAAATACAAATCACTATATCCATAGTTGCCAACATTCGAAAAAATGAATAGGGACACTTTTTTGTATGTAGGCAGAGTCTTATTTTAATTAAGGGTGGGGCATCCATTTGTAGGCCTGGTTTGGCAGTGAGGAAAATGCTGTGTCGAAAAATGGGTGTGGCTTAAACTAAATATTGAGTGTGGTTTAATGGGGGTGTGTTTAGAGGCTGAGATGAAAGAGGGATGGAGGGAGAAGAAAGAGGAAGAGAGAAAGAAAGTGAAAAAGGGAGAGGGTCAGAGAGTGTGCGGAGATGATACAAGAGACGGTCAGACAGTGTGCGGAGATAGGTGATATATATAGCTAGGTTAGGGTGGCATATAGAGCCAGGTTAGGGTTGTATATAGGGCAAGGTTAGAGATGTATATAAAGCCAGCTTAGGGGTGTATATAGAGCCAGGTTAGGGTTGTATATAGAGCCAGGTTAGGGTGATATATAGAGCCAGGTTAGGGTGATATATAGAGCCAGGTTAGGGTGATATATAGAGCCAGGTTAGGGGTGTATATAGAGCCAAGGTAGGTGGTATATAGAGCCAGGCTAGAGTGCTATATAGAGCCAGGTTAGGGTTGTATATAGAGCCAGGTTAAGAGTGTATATGCCAGGTTAGGGTTGTATATAGAGCCAGGTTAGGGATGTATATAGAGTCAGGTTAGGTGTGTATATAGAGTCAGGTTAGGTGTGTATATAGAGTCAGGTTAGGGATGTATAAAGAGCCAGGTTAGGGGTGTATATAGAGCCACATTAGGGTTGTATATAGAGTCAGGTTAGGGATGTATATAAAGCCAGGTTAGGGGTGTATAAAGAGCCAGGTTAGGGGTGTATAAAGAGCCAGGTTAGGGTGATATATATAGAGCCAGGTTATGGGTGTATATAGAGCCAGGTTAGGTGATATATAAAGCCAAGTTATGGGTGTATATAGAGCCAGATTAGGTGATATATAGAGCCAGGTTAGGGTGGTATATAGAGCCAGGTTAGGGATGTATAAAGAGCCAGGTTAGGGTTGTATTTATATAGAGCCAGGTTAAGGGTCTATATGCCAGGTTAGGGTTGTATATAGAGCTAGGTTAGGGATGTATATAGAGCCACGTTAGGGTTGTATATAGAGCCAGGTTAGGGGTGTATATAGAGCCAGGTTAAGGTTGTATATAGAGCCAGGTTAGGGGTGTATAAAGAGCCATGTTAGCGTTGTATATAGAGCCAGGTTAGGGTTGTATATAGAGCGAGGTTATGGGTGTGTATACAGCCAGGTTTGGGGTGTATATAGAGCCAGATTAGTGGTGTATATAGAGCCAGATTAGGGATGTATATAGAGCCAGGTTAGGGATGTATATAGAGCCAGGTTCGGGGTGTATATAGAGTCAGGTTAGGGGTGCATATAGAGTCAGGTTAGGTGTGTATATAGAGCCAGATTAGGGATGTATATAGAGCCAGGTTCGGGGTGTATATAGAGCCAGGTTGGGGTGTATATAGAGCCAGATTAGGGATGTATATAGAGCCAGGTTCAGGGTGTATATAGAGCCAGGTCAGGGATGTATATAGAGCCAGGTTGGGGGTGTATATAAAGCCAGATAGGTTAGGGATGTATATAGAGCCATGTGCAGAGTGTATATAAAGCCAGGTTAGGGGTGTGTATAGAGCCAGGTTAGGGATGTATATAGAGCCAGGTTAGGCGTGTATATAGAGCCAGATTCGGGGTGTATATAGAGCCATTGTCAGGAAACCGCTGTTGCCCATGGAAACCAGGTCTGGAGGCCTGTGCCTGCGCCTGTGCGAGTTTGTGTGTGCCTATGCGTTCCTTTCTGATCTGACTCCGGAAAGCCCAGTTCCAGCAGCACAGGAGTTCGCAAGCTTCTTGAAGTCCAATAACAAGCTTCTGCAGGACACTCTGTCTAGGACTCAAGAACGCAACAAGGAGGCCTTCGACAAGAGAAGGCGGGGGGAGTTGGAACTTCAGCCGGGCAACTGCGTTTGGCTGTCAACCAGGAATCTGAAGTTAGCTTGTCCCTCAAAAAAGTTGGGACCTAGATTCATTGGGCCATTCCCAATCAATAGAAAAATGAATAGAGTGGCATTTGAGCTGGATCTTCCCCTTTCCCTACGTATCCACCCGGTTTTTCACACATCCTTGTTGAAACTGGCTGTCCCAGACCCCTTTCCAGGAGGGAAGGCGGGTCCTCCTGAACCAATTCTGGTAAACAGAGAGGAGGAGTTCAAGGTGCAAGCCATCTTGGATTGTTGTAAGAGGGCCGGGATTACTCAGTACCTGATAAAATGGAAGGGTTATGGACCCGTAGAGAACTTGTGGGAACCAGAAGCAAACAATCATGTGGCAGAACTAATTCAAGCCTTCAGAAGAAACCGCCAGGGAGTTGGCATCCGGCAAGGCATCCGAGGCTGCTCCTTGGGGGGGGCAATGTCAGGAAACTGACATGGAAACTGGGTCTGGAGGCCTGTGCGTGCGCATATGCGCTGGCATTGGCGCCAAACAGCCCCATTTAAGCAGACAGCAGCCAGTGCTGTCCATTGTACAGCGTATAGTATACCTGTGAGCCTCAACTCTGTTCCTGTTGTTTGATCCGGTTACCAGAAGACCCGGCCTGTCCTGACCTGGTTGATTCCTGCCTGTACCGACCCCCGGCTACCCACGACCATTCTCTTGTCTGATCCCTGGCACCTCTGCTGTCTGCCTGATTACGACTTCTGATTGGACTTTGACCACTCTTCTACCTGCTCCTTTGTACCGCTTGCCAGTTGCTGACCCAGCCTGAATCACCTTCCTTCCTGTCTGCACAAGCCAATCCGAAATCTCTTACACCATCATCAGAGATAATCCAGCCCTCGTGCCATCCTGCACTCTCGGTCTCCTGTCTGCTCTACCAGGGGCCCCAGAATCAGGTGCGCAAGAGTGGTTGTTCCCTGCATAAGATAGACTCCGCCACCAGGTGCGTGACAGCCATGTTAGGGATGTATATAGAGCCAGGTGCGGGGTGTATATAGAGCCAGGTTAGAACATCCAGCAGGCCACTCACCTGGAACATCATGATCCTCCTGGTGCCTGCAGGAGAGGGGGGCGGATGGCAGGTCTGTCTCCCGGGGATCTCCTTGAGTCTGGCTATCAGGACTCTCTTCCGTGTGTACAGTGAAGAGGGGAAGGGCTCTGACCCAGGCAGCTAATAGGCTGCAGTGTACAAGTGAATTGCTCTGCTTGTACTGAAGAGAGCAGCCAGGTCGGAGGCCCCTCCCCTCTGCACTGTACACTCAGAAGAGGCCTTCTAGCCGCATAGAGATCTCTCCGTGGGCCGTGGCCATGTTTCTTCACAACCAGGAGCTGCGGCCCGGGATAATCCCCCGAGAAAAAGCCGATTTTTTCCCGGGACACGAACAGACCGGGACAAAGGTCTGAAAATCGTGAATGCCCCGGGAAAATAGGGACTGTTGGCACCTATGTATATCCTATTCTGTGACCCCTTTGCCCAAGAAGGAATTACCACCCACACAAATCCTGGCCCATGTTCATCCCAGATCAGCAGCAGATCAAGACTTCATCATATGTTGGAATTTATGGCAACCATGGCAAATAGTACTGCTACTAAGCAGTGGCATAGCGTGGGTGTCACGTACCTGACGGTGGAGTCTGTCTTGGGCAGGGAACAACCGCTCTTGCGCACCCGATTCAAGGACCCCTGGTAGTGGGGACAGAGGCCCAAGAGTGCGGGATGGCACGAGGGCTGGAGGATCACCGATGATGTAGCGAAGCTCCAGGAGGCGTGCAGGTAGACGGATGGTCGTTCAGGCAGGGTCGGCAACGGGCAGGCAAGAAGGTACAAAGGATCAGGCAAAAGAGTAGTCAGAGTCCAAGCAAGGTTCGTTACACGGGCTGGCAGCAAAGGTACACAGGAGCAGACAATCGGATGGTCGAGGGTAGCCGGGGTCGGAGCAGGAGGCAGACAACAGGTCGGGACAAGCCGGGTCAAACAGGAGGCAGAACAACGCAGGAACAGGTATCAGAGGCTGGGGCTCACAGGTCGGGAACGCTGTAGAACGAGCAGCACTTGTCTCCAGGGCCTCCAGGTTTAAATAGGCCCGTTTGGCGCCGTTTCCGGCGCGTGCGCGCACGCGGGCGCGCGCAGGCGCGCGTGAACGCGCACGGGAGCGCGCGCCACCGCGGAAAACGTCCAAAACAGCAAATTTTGTTCCTTTTTCCTAACAGTGGGTTGTCAGTGCCCGGGCAAGGCAAGTGTAGCCATGTACTCCCTTGAGAGTGGCTGGTAGTAGTGGTTCACCTTATAGCTGACCTCAATCACACCATATTTCACACATTTGTAGACACTGACCAGGCCGGCTCTTGTTTTTGTTGTTTTATTTAGAGGAAATAACTTGGATGACTGTGGGATGCCCAAAGAATTATAGTACACAAAGTCCATATACACTCCTGTATATGCGCACTTCACTGCAGACCGTACCTCTGCAGACTGTTACTCCTCACAACTCTCCAGCACTCAACTTGCTGACCGTTTCTCCTACTGTTCTCTCTCCAGCACTAAACTTAGTAAATCATCACCTCATTACTTCTCTCCAGCACTGCACTTAGTTTCCATCTTGAAAGCAAATTTATCAAGCTTCTCTGTTCCTTTTCCTTCACCGCGGCTAGCACATGGTGAGGCCTACTCTCAG
Source organism: Glandirana rugosa (assembly GCA_018402905.1). Lineage (NCBI taxonomy): Eukaryota > Metazoa > Chordata > Amphibia > Anura > Ranidae > Glandirana > Glandirana rugosa. The sequence continues at coordinate 1,917,170 of BLSH010024769.1, read as the reverse complement.
CAGAACCTCTGGAACACCCATTACAGGCCAGGGATCACGGTTCCCTGAATGTGTAGTAAAAAGTACTTGAGTGCTAGCCGGGCCTTTGATCGATTACAACTACCAGCCCATCTCTCTTCCAGGTCCCACCGACCTGCTTTACCTCAGTGATTTTCCTTTCCCTGAACTGGCTCCCAAGGCTCCCACAGACTGTACACTATTCCTCTCCCAGCCTGCTCCAGCACTTTCACTTGCAGTTCCCAGGGACCGTCACTTACCAAACCGGTGGATCACTTTAAAGTCTCTCACTTTGTAGCACATCCGCTGTTCTCCTGTTCCCTGTACGACTCCAAGAATCACCACCTTCCTGGCTGCACACAAACCTCCAGACCCCAAGGTCACCCTCCCCAGACTGGGGCGACCTCCCGGGTAGAGGTCTACACAGCACCTCTGCTACATCTCCAAACTTCCACCCGACACTTCTCCTCCAGATTGGGCTGGCTCAGAGTATTTAAGGAGGCCTGCCCCCTGCCAATCCTGATTGGGGATTGGTCAGGGCTCCCTAGAATACTCCAGGTGGCTCCACCTATCTCTAAGTTTTCTGACCATAAACCTTCCCCAGGTTTCTAGAAAGAAGTGGGAGGTTCTGGTGGCCTCATCTGTCAAATCCACTCAATCCTCCCTGAGCCACTCCTCCCAGCCCAGATCAAAACATTCAGGCCTGCACCTACAGTCAGGCTTGACTAAATTTTACCTCGCCTAGCAAACCCTGCTAGAAAAACGCACCTATACTACGGGGGAGCTACACACGTAATTGCGCCCCTTCTAGCAGTCCCTTAGCCCCTTCCACTAGTACAGTATTAAACTGTGGGCGTGGAAATGCAAATGATTCCCTTCTTTCCTCATATTTTTTTACCCCCTCATCTGGAGCCATGGGGGGTACGGAGGCTCAGGCTGTGAATAGAGAGGAATACAAATTCCAGTGCAAATATTAACAATATCATGGAAGAAAAATGTAATATATTACAGCTTACCAATACTTTGATGTGGTGGCTGCATTCATTTTCTTTTTTTAGGTTACTTCTCTTCTGTTTTCCCTGGTGATCTGTTCAGTAACACACCTCTTGTATTAGAGTGCCCCCCCTCTGGATGAAGGAGAAATAGAGACACCTTTGGACATCAGTCTGAGGGGCAGGGAGGTGAGGGGCAAGCAAACATTATTTTTTTTGTTTGGTTTTACATACATAAATGAAATCTGAACATTGTAAGCACTTCTGCCAGTGTTAAATGGTTTGTCTCAGTCCTCTATCTGCTAAATCTGAAAGACAGCTCATTCTTTTGAAAAACAACAGACTTACTAGCAGGATCACCAGGTGAAAATGATAGAAAGGAAACCTGAAAAAGAAAACCAATGCAGCCATCACATCTAAGAATTGGCAAGCTGCAATAAAATAAATGTTTGCTTTGGGGTTTAATACCACTTTAAGTGGATACAGTTAATAAAGTCATTCTGTTATACTGTTGTAAATTGTGACCGTCTTCACGAATGTTACAAGTCTAAAGTAAATACATACATTTTGGTTTGTTTTTTTTATTACAAACGAACGGGGAGTGGAGGGACGGGGAGTCTGACTACAGGTTTCCAC
>BLSH010024769.1:1901412-1914890 GCA_018402905.1 Glandirana rugosa | reverse complement strand
GAGAGAGAGAGACAGAGAGAGAGGGCAGTGAGAGAGAGAGGGCAGAGGAGGGGCAGGGAAAGTGAAATAGGAGGGGAGAGGGTGAGAGAGGGCAGTGAGGGAGAGAGGGCAGTGAGGTGGGGCAGGGAGAGAGAGGGCAGGGAGAGAGGGAGAGTGCAGGGAGAGAGAGGGCAGTGAGGGAGAGAGGGCAGAGGGGGGCAGGGAAAGAGCAGGAAAGAGAGAGGGCAGTGAGGGAGAGAGGGTGGGGGTGGGGGCAGGGAGAGAGAAAGAAGAGGGAAGAGAGTGAGAGAGCAGGGGCAGGGGGAAGGAGAGAGGGGGGCAGGGAGAGACAGAGGGGCAGGGGGGGGAGAGAGGGCAGGTTCTGGTGGCAGTGACAGTGCTCACTCACTTGGATGGCCCCCAGGGGCTCTCAGTCCGCAGCTTCTGTTTCAAAGTCCCCCTGCGCTACGCTGCTGCTCCTAAATTCTGACATTTGCATGGAGTCTAGAAGGACTAATTAAAAAGGCTTGCATGTATTTGCAAATTCTTAACATATAGTGTTAGGTCAATTTGGTTGGTAGCTACACGGTTGGTAAGTTTGAGCTTGGAAATCTCTTTGTATTTGTTTCACATACATCGCCCTTCCAGTGCTCCTTGCTGCAATAGACCAGTTATAGGTGGGGGCAGTGGCCACCAGTTTGTATTTTGATTATATTGGTCAGGAAATGCATTGACACCTTTGCTGCCATAGTGCTATGTGCTGGGTGTTCATTGTGTCCCTGTACCTTTAAGGAGGGTTGGGCTCCCTCCAGGTACACCTGTCCTCACCTATCCATTAAAATGCATGTGCTCTCATTGTAGAGACTCAGAAGTTAGAGTTAGGAACTACAGAAAATGGGGTGCCTTGACAGAGCCTGCAGCTTACGCATGTATTTGCAAATGTGTGCAGACTAAACCCCTGTTCTTAAAGCAAATTGTTAGACAGGTCAATTTAGTTGGTTGCTGGCTGGTTGGTAAGTTTGGGCTTGGAAATCTCTATGTATTTGTTTGACATGTGTCGCCCTTCCAGTGCTCCTTGCTGCAATAGACCAGTTATAGGTGGGGGCAGTGGCCACCAGTTTCTATTCTAATCAAAAAGGTGCCTGCCTCTGGAACTACAGGCTAATAAGCAGTCAGGTGTCATTCAATACATTGCTACATTCATTCCACCCTCCTGCTCTGATCAGGATCCTACATACTACATCCTCAAAACCACCACCTCCTTGCGCGCTCTATGTACACTACCCCACCCCTCCTCTGCCAACACCATGTTACCCACCAGCACCACAATATTATCACTATGCTTCCCAACCTTTGTAACCCTCTTAAATGGCTTCAGGACTCAGGTGCCAAATCCTTCTATACCCACCAGTTCCCCCAACACATCTTTGTCGCATGGACTTTACGCGCAAACAATGAATGTGGCAATGTCATCGAATCACCCTGTCCAATCATTGACTACTTATCAGAGTAGCTCTGATCAAACAAGCATCCCTTCTATAGTTACCTGTTGTGGGTTTTGCTATCTTTTGCCGCCAAAACAGCTTTAACATTTTTATCAATTTGAGCTACAGTAGCTCTTCTATTGGATCAGACTACACGGGCCAGCCTTCACTCCCCACATACTGTACATCAATGAACCTTGGCCGCCTATGGCCCTGTCAACAGTTTGCCAATAGACCATTTTGGTAAGTCCTGACCACTGCAGACTGGGAACATCCCACAAGAGTTCTGACCCAAATCTTCTGTCTTCTAATCATTACAATTTCGCCCTCGTCAAAGTCACTTAAATCCTTATGCTTGTCCATTTTTTCTGTTGTCAACATATCCACCTCAGGGACAACATGTTCACTTGCTGCCAAGAATAATCCACTACTATATTATACCCATTATACACCATATGCTGACTAATATATCCCACCCACTATCAGGTATCATTGTCACAAGATAATCAAGTTTGTTCACATTACTTTTTAGTTGTCCAAAAGTTATGGCTGATCAGTGAAATTTGTGGTCAGCTGGTACAAATTTCATTTGCTAGACAAGTTTCATGCGTATGGACATTATTATCTACAGTTATTTATTTATTTTTTTATAAAGTATATATACAAAAAATAAAAGTTTTCTACTTTTGACATGTGTGTCTGTATGTTTATTTGGTTTTGGGGTATGCAGGGGAAGATTTTTTTAAAAATGAAGGATGATCAACACTTTTCAACCACCTTTCAACAGGTATTATACTGTTTCTACAGAAAGTGCCCATGCACTCCAAATGGCTACTAAGTAAACTGAGTAACTCTTCAAAGCTGTATGAAAAGAAAATGTGGGATTAGTGGACAGGATAAAACAAAAACAACTAGAACTCGAACTGATCCTTTCAATGACATCCTCGTGTATTCAAAAAATTTCTCCTCATATGGACACAGGTCATTGTACATGAGCCACAAGTGGCTCTTCTCGCTATTTGCAATGACAGGATGGGCCCAGTGTCTTCGCCTATTCCTTTCTCTCTTTTTCCTTTGAAAAATATAAAGTTACTACAGCTGCTGCCATGAAACACACCATTTCAACAAACATGGTTGAAACACAACACAAAGCACCAAAAAACACACTGAAAACCAGGCAACAAATAAGAAAAGCAAAGAAAGAAAAAACCAGCAACAAATGATTCCACAGATGATACTGGGCTCCATTCACAGAAGCAAATTGTATGCAGTATTCAGGTTTCTAGGCACATTTTCCCTAAATACCGCATTCAATCCTGAAACTGTCAATTCACTATACTGTTCTGCAGTATTTACCACAAAAAACGCTGAAAATGCTTGGTAAATACCGCATGAACAGGCATTAAACTCAATTCATAGAAATACATAAATAATTCAATGCGTGCAATAATTAAATAGTGGTTGAGGCATGCCGTATTTAAGGAATGTGTACTGGTTGTTAAGGAGTGGGAGGCCGTCAGCGTCCTTAACAACCAGTAAATAACATAATTATTAAGAAGCTGTCGGTCACCGCGTCCTTAAAGTGGAGTTCCACCTATCCCACACTTTTGTAAGTTTATTAAAAGTCAGCAGCTACAAAAAGTGTAGCTACTGACTTTTAATAAACAGCCACTCACAAGTCAGCAGCTACAAAAAGTGTAGCTACTGACTTTTAATAAACAGCCACTCACCTGTCCCCCGGTCCAGCGATGGGGCCCCCTGGAGCCTCGCTCGTCTCCCCCCTCCCCTCCTAGACGCCAACATTACTACTGTGGGCGCCCGGCGGTAATAGCTTTCAGCTCCACGCCGGGCACACACTGCACATGCACGATCCTAGTGGTCAGGCAATCTTCTGGGAACTGTGACGTGTCCCAGAAGATTGTCAGGAGGGAGGAGCCGCCTAGGAGGATATGGATTTAGAGGAGAACCTTCACGCCAATAAAACGGCTGCCCTCAACATGTAGGCCCCCAGATCCCAGCCCCCCCTCATGTAAATGAATATGGGGTACATAGTGCCCCTATTGAGTCACCAAAAATGGGGTAAAAGTCAAAAACACGACAAAGGTTTTTGACAAGGCCTTTATTCAAAAAAAAAATTGTCTCCTGGTGTAGATTGAGCATCAATCATAATAAATGCTGGCCACCAATCCACAAAAGAAAGAAAAAAAAAGCTCCACTCCCGATGAGGGCTCTAGCCAAATGATAGCTCCACTGCCTCCCACTGCCCCTTGTGATGTCACCGACCCAGCATGCCCTGGGTTGGCGGCCGGCGTTCATAGTGATTGATGCAGGATCAGTACTCCATACTCATTTACATTGAGGGAGGGCCAGGATCTGGGGGCCCCCTTGTTAAAGGTGGCTTCCAGATTCCAAAAACCCCTCTGCAGACCCCCACAACCCTGGCCCTTGTCCTCATCAATATGAGGACAAGGTGCTTTGGGGGTTGGGGGCAAGGCAACAAAGAGATGTGAATGCAGCCTCTGGGTATATTCCTGTATAACAACCATCGGACTAGCGAAACAGGAGTACCAGGGGGAGCACAAAGCCACCCATGTATTATGTTGCTGACAGTAGCACACAGCATGTAAATGTAGCTCTCCCTACCACTGCAATCCACTGCAATCCAGCTGGGCCCTCATAGGTGCTGGCCCTGCAGAATTTGTGCTTTTTGGATGATGGAATAGTTGACTGTTTACTTACAAATCTTCCACTGCTCCACTTCGTACACCTGATCTGAACTGCAAGCCAGGTAGGAGACAGCTTGAGCTGCATTTGTTGTTATATCTATGTAATCTAGCAGATCTGAGTTGTTGAACTGTCTCTTACAGCATGTCTGACATCTGAGCTTGTAAAATTGATAACAAGGATATCCAGTCATTTGGGGTGTAGCAGAAGATATTAGGCCTAGGAGGTCACATAGTAAACTAAATCTTGCTCAGATCTGCACACTACCTACTCCCATCTCTCCTTGTTGGATTTATCATTTTTTATATAATATGAAGAATACAGTGGGTGGGGTGGGAACCCCAGATTACAAGGTGGGTTAAAGACCTCTGATGACGTTACGCAGTGACGAAACGCGTAAGTTGGAACGCAAGGCACGCAACACGGAAGCCCAGGTGACACGCAAGCGAGAGTAGCGAGGCACGGAGCGGTCACAGATGGAGCACGGCCGGAGGGTTGTACATTTATCGTTACCTGCCAATGCCAAAGTGTCGTTTGTATGGGCAAATAAAGTGGATTTTAAAAACGAAAAACACGATGAGGAGTCTTTCCTTTCTTGCATAAAATCACCGGGAACGGAGACGGAGCATAAGACCAGGAGGAGCATATCCAGGGTCGGATTGTAGACCACAAGCGTGTGTTGACTTTTCCATACCATAAGGTTGGAAAGTCAATAGGATCTGGTAAGCGGGGTACAATACCCGAACGTCCTTTTATTACACTCTAATCACGGCACGAGCACTTTGGAAAATCACTTGAAGATTTGAAATGAACTGTTTTAATGGACTGCACAATTGAAATGATACAAATCGAAGAAAATTGAATACAATTAGAAAGCACAGGCACTTTATGTGAATAGAATTATCAATTACAATATGTATGCACTTTAGATATATACACTATAAAAGCACCTGAGAGCACCACTGTCACCTATTAATAATTTTAATAGGTCTCACATGGACCATAGCAATATGTATAAAAATGTGATTATCTGGCAAGTGTGATCGTAGGATTTGTTATACCTGTTCTATAATTTTATTGGCTATAATTTTATTGGCTACATAGCACTATAATTTTATTGGCTATAACTTTATTGGCTACATAGCACGGTGAATGTGATATAATTTTATTGGCTATAATTTTATTGGCTACATAGCACTGTGAATGTGAAACAACATCAGTATTACTAGCACTGTGACCACTATCATACTCAATACACCAATCACAGAAAAGCATATGGGCTACAGCAGCACTTTATAAGAATAAGCTAACACTGATATAATAGGTATTAGAATAAGAATACCAGCAAGCGCTGTCCAAACACCCACATTTTCAATACCCTATGAAACCAAAATTGGTCACAACAGCAGCTGCAAACAGAACCACTAACACAAAATATATTTCCAGTGGCGCGAGGCACACCAACCCACAGGGTTAAAGACTAAGCCACGGGAGAAGGGAGGTCCACCACTAACTGTCCTGTTAAGGGTGGCCATCAGAACAGAAAGCATGGGTACATCACTATAACAGAAATAAAGTAATAAAATCCTGGCAGAGGTAAAAAAAATTTTTTAGCACTATCCAAAGTTAAAATAAATCAAGTTATACATTATGTTAGCTTGTCTACCAGTTGACACCTGCCCCGATGAACCATCAGAAACGCTTCCTGCTTCAAGGACACAGCCCTGAGCATGCCCTACCATGTGATCCCACAATGACCAAAGTGTATTCCATTTTGACAGCCATCTGAAATACAAATGCAAAGAAAGCATTACGTAAAAAGGGCATGCTGGGTCAGATGGACCCTTTCACTCACCGCACACATCAGTTTAGAAATTCAGTTAGTTAGCATTGGTTGGACAAGGGAATTTTAAGCCCTGAGGCATTTCACATAAAAATTGCTTGACTTGAATGATTTTAGCATTTCACTTTGTTGCAGTTAAATGCAGGTCTGACAATTGCCTTAAAAGATCAATCCACCCAAAAGAAATAATTTCAGTGATAAATAGATATAGACAGTCAACCTGCTAATGATTTTTATATCCCTCAGGGAGCACAGTGGTGAAAATCTTTGTTTCAGTGACTGGGTCTGCAGTCAGGAGAGATTCCCACTTCTGGATTTTACATGTATTTATTTATTCATTTATCCAATTCCTTATTTAGAGGTTCACACCCAGACTCAGCATAGCATTACATTGTTTCACAGTGTAAATAGATAAGTTATATGAGATAAAAGTATCAAAAACAGGCAAAAAAATATCACTTTGTCTAGAAAGTGGTATTAAATATCAAGTACCACAACTTCGTCCCTATGAAACAGTAGAGCTGAATGGGCAAAGGAACATGCCCAATGAGAGCCAATTTTTCTTTTTACGTATGGGCTAAGGTCAAAGTCTGGAAAAGTAATTATCTAAGGTAAAGGGAGGAAAGGTATATGTAAGGGGTAAGTGAGGGAACGAGAGGGGGGGGGGGAATCAGAAAAGGACAGAGAAAGAGAGGGATTTTCCTCCAGGAGAAGATAGAAGTAGCACTCTCCTAGTAAAGAATGCTAGGTAAATTTAGTTTTTGACTTGCTCTGTAATCAGTGGAGCAGGGATCATTGGACTGCTCATGGATTCAAGGGCTAGGAGTTTAAAAGTTTCCCCTGCGTCTGGATAAGTATCCAGAACTTAGGGCAGGAAATTCAAATGACTGACCTAAATATTTACTATACCTTGGCCATTCCCTAGGGAGGTGTGCCCAGAAGATGGTCTGGGAGGTGCTCAATAGCCTGGAGCCTTGAGGAGATTGTCTTTTCCCCCACCAGGGATGGATCTGTGAGCTTCAGGGTGCTGCTTGGCCTTGAAGCACCTCTGGACTGAATATTGGACCTCTCTATCATAGGATCATGAGGATGTAGCTGCTCTAGGACCTCTGAGTAGAGACCCTGACTGACTCCCTAAAACAGTGTAATAAGAGAGATCTGCCTCATGGTCCCCAGCTATGAGAAAATAGACTGTTCTGTAAACTACCTCATGGTTCCCAACTGTGAGAGCTAGACGGTGCTATCAAGAGAAGAGTGTCCTCTGCCAACTGTTTTTAAGAGTGTTGGAATATTCCATGCCCCTTTTCCCTCTCCTGTTAAAGTTCGGCAAGCAATAAATACTAAATAGACTAGACTGTTCAAATGAGCCATTGTGAATGGAGTATTGTTTATGTGACTGGCAGCCACGGTACTACATAGGGAGAACTGGTCTAATTCTCATTGGCTCCCTCAGGGGTTGCTCTACATAAATTATAGGGCAGAGGAGGCTATTAAAATTGTATTGAGTAGACCATATGAGCTTTGGATTTGTCTTTTCGGGCAGAGTGTTCTATCTATTGTATATTATTCACCCTGACAAATCACTGTGTTACTGTAGGAGATATGTTATTTCCATAGACTTGGGATGCAAACCCTTGCAGGATTCAAAGGTAGATAAGTAAAGACAATAACAATTTCTAAAAAGAGGTCTTAGGTTTAACAGGATTGCGGCATGCTTGTCAAAAAGGGGTATGTCTGTAAGTTGTTGTATTATGGTTAGACCTTGTTGCCAGCGCATGTGTATAGAAGAGTAATCTCAGAACACATGTCATAGTGTACCCCTATGTGTCTTGCATTGCAAGCAAAGGTCCCTTTATCATGGGAATCATTTAGCAAGGGCGACCGTAGTCTTATACCAAATTGATATGTGCTTATAGGTAATTTGGAACTGATCAAAGTTTTATGAGCGAAGAATAGGATTCTATCCTTTTGACTGTCAATAAATGTCAATAAATCTGGTATTCTGGCTACTTTCCCATTGGGCTAGATATGTGGGGTCTTCCAAGAATGTGCACTCTCTAGTATTTGGTAAGATATGGAAAGAGTCTTTCTCAGGGAGCCTGTACCCTAGCAGAGCTCCCCGAATGGAGTAAAGAACAGTTTGGGCATAGACCACAGAAAATGAATGACTTGCTGGGTTCTCCAGATTTTGAGTCAATGATGTATCTATTCCTCTGCCAATAACACCCTTCCTGTCCTAGAGGAGAGCCCGGTAGTGAATATTTCTTGGGATGTAGGAGCTGGAAAAATATTGGACACCAGTGCCAGTGGGCTCTCCTCGTGGACAGGAAGTGTGTTACTGCTAGGTGAAAAGGAAACATCAGGTGAACCAAAAAATGAATGTAGCCACCACATCTAAGGACTGTACCTATTGAGGAGTACAAAAAAGTGTGTTTTATATATATAAAAAAGAGGAAAATTCATAACATTATCGGGAGTAGAGGAGAACAAGTAGGAGAAGTGGAGGTACAGGAGCCCACTAGGAGAAACAGCAGGAGAAAATAAGACCCTTTTTTAAAAGGGGAAGGTGCAATTTGACCTATCATAATATTAGGTCATAAAAGAAGGTGAGCAGATTGTGTGAAAGATTTGAAGGACAAGAAATCATATATTTTGTGAATGATGTGCAGTGTGACCTATGAAATATAAAGATGACTATTGATTTAGTTGGACTTTTTTTTTCTATCACAGGCACACATGGTGATATTATATATGTTACGTTTATTTATTTATTTAAAAAATTTCTTTATGTAGGCTTATGTTTGGAGCGATGTAAAGATTTTCCAGCACACAATACATTTTTCACATTCACGTTAACAGCTGCATATTTTGGAGGTTTGGGGCAGCGCTGCATTATATGATTTTATTTTTTATAAACGTACGCCATATGTTTTCTTTTTAAGATATCCAAAATGTTCTGCTTTAAATTATGGGTGCATTATCTCCTATGTTTTTAAAAAATATGTAAGTTTGCATGTGCATTTTACATGCATTTTAATACAGCATTTTAGCAAATAATTTCACTGTATATGCACTGTATATGTATTTTACGTTAATTACTGCAAAGTTCACTTCAAATGCTGTTAAAGCACTTTTTTTTCTTACATTACCTTTAGGCCTCTTTCACAGGGATGGCAAGGGAGCCTTAAAAACAAGCAGTTAAGCCATGTATTTACCATCTCCTGACCACCCATTTAAAAGATAGCAGAGGGGGCTATACATGACATAGCCATGGTGCTTTGCTCTTTGCCAAATTTAATGTGACTTGCCGCCTGTCATACTCACCCATTCAAGTTAATGCAACTGTAAGCCAAATTCTTGCAACACCTTAGTTCCATTGAAAATTGCCATTTGGCAAGAGACAGCAGGATCGCCTCCTGAACAACTGGAAGTCAGTGCTTAGCCACCCTCCAAAAAGCAAATTACCACAGAATGTGCTGCAGTGTGAACTTAGCCTTAAACATAAAGATAATATTTATTCCATTGTTGAGAATGGTACATAATTCATTGAGTCTTTTAGAGTTCAAGTAGATGGATGATGTTCTCCTGCATTGGCTGTGAATTTCAAGCATGTGTCAAACACAGTTCAGGAGATTTCCATTTATTTTAAAGGCTTTTTGCACCATATTACATATTACAACTGTATTTAGGGTATAACAAGCAAAAGCCCCCCCCCCCCAAACTGCCTCTAACAACCCCCCACCTCCCAATTTCCCCCCTGTGACAGCAAGCAGAGCTTCCTCCCCCCTGCAGTTGCTGTCACATTTAAGATCAAACTGGGGTGGCTGTGCGGGGCTCTGCCAACATAGCTTGTCATTCATTCACAGATTTAGCCACCTCAGCAGATTTGTACTCCATTGAATATTCATCCAGCTCTCTAAATGACAGCCTGTATGGAGGTACAATCAGATAGCTGGTGTTTGCAGGAGTCCACCTTTGCACCCTCATCCACTGATGGTGGGTGTAATGCTTTGCAGAGTCCTCTAAAAAAAAAAAATAATAATAATTAATGCAATTTTTTACTGCAAAAACATGTGCATTCATTATTGTTTATAGCCTTTAAGCTGGCCCTACATGGATCAAAATTCCACCTACACATCAGATTATATCCATCACTTCAGAGTCAGACATCTTTTCATCACAGTACCCCCATTACATTGCCTCCTTCAAATCAGATTTGCCCCTATCTTATTAGAATACTCCCTTTCTCATTGCAGCCCCTTCCATTACAACAGAGTCCCATCGATCACAACAGAATTCCCCCATTTCCTCTCATAACAGAGCCCCCCTTCCCTTCACAAATAGCAATGAATGATGCTGTGGATCCTGGTGTGCCTCCACTGCACCATGGAAATAAATGATAAAGAGTTTTGAATAGGGGCAAGTCACTGTGCAGCCAAATCACCTTCACCGGCAGTAGGCCTGTGTGCAAGATGATAACTTGGCCTTGAAACGTAAGTGAGGCATGCACAGCGTGCAACAGCAAAAATTGGGTGTGGTATTTGGTGGATTTAGGTAGCCCCCACTGGTTACATAAAAAAGATGCCCGGTGATTGTGGGTTACTTGCCTTGTGCAGTCGCTCAGCTCCCACTCCTCTCCTTCCTGACAAGGTTGCAAAATGTACTGACAGAGCTCATTTTTTAATTGACATCCTGAAATATGACAGAAATTGACGGAATTGGACTCCTATTGGTATTTAAAAATGATATTGTAAACAAGATGTAGCGCCCTCCTAAGGAGGCTGCTAGTTTTTGTTTGATTGCTTCTCCCACCTCCAGAAGAAGTTTCTTGAGATTAGGGAGCAAGAATCCAAATGATCGGCCTGAATATTGAGCAGGGTATAGCCAATCCCCGGGGGGTTGTGCCCATATAGTGGCTGGGAGGCTGTTGAATAGTTTGGAGCCCTAGAAAGAGGGCCTTTACCCCAGGAAGAGTTGGATCTGTGAGCTTTAGGAGACTGGATTGCTTCTAGACTGGATTGCTCTTTAAGAGACAGGACCTATGGACTAATCCTGTTCCAAGATTTGTGAGTAGAACCCTTTTATCTGTGCTACAACTTACTTTGTGGACCCCAGCCATGAATCTATGGACTGTTCCAGTCTATCATCACCTGTGCTACAAATTGCCTTGTGGGCCACAGCTGTAAGGACACAGACTGTTCCAGTTTGCCATTATCTGTGCTAAATACTACTTCATGGTCCCCAGCTGAGAGTGAAAGCCTGTACTGCTGCAATGAGGTGCCATGTTGAACTTACAGTTACCAGTATGAGAAAGTGAGAGTGATAACAACAAATTTAACACACCTGCTCCCCATTCACACCTGAGACCTTGTAACACTAATGAGTCACATGACACCCGGAGAAGGAAAATGGCTAATTGGGCCCAATTTGGACATTTTCTCTTAGGGGTGTACTCACTTTTGTTGCAAGCGGCTTAGACATTAATGGCTGTGTGTTGAATTATTTTGAGGGGACAGCAAATTTACACTGTTATACAAGCTATACACTCACTACATTACATTGTAGCAAAGTGTCATTTTCTTCAGTGTTGTCACATGAAAAAATAGAATAAAATATTTACAAAAATGTAAGGGGTGTAGTCACTTTTGTGAGATACTGTAAATCCAATTGAGAATCTGTGGCAAGACTTGAAAATTGCTGTTCACCGACACTTTCCATCCAATCTGACAGAGCTTGAGCTATTTTGCAAAGAAGAATGGGCAAAATGTCACTCTCTAGATGTACAAAGCTGGTAGAGACATCCCCAAAAAGACTTGCAGCTGTAATTGCAGTGAAAGGTGGTTCTACAAAGTATTGACTCAGGGGGGCTGAATACAAATACACCCCACACTTTTCACATATTTATATGTAAAAAAATTGAAAACCATTTATCATTTTCCTTCCACTTTGTGTTTGTCTATCACATAAAATCCCAATAAAATACATTTAAGTTTTTGTCTGTAACATGACAAAATGTGGAAAATTTAAAGGGGTATGAATACTTTTTCAAGGCACTGTATATACAGGTCGAGTTTTAGCATTTACCCAGTTGTGAACAACATTACCTTTAGAGGAAGAGAGCACATTCCTGACATTCCTTTAGTATGAAATCAGCTAAAGCGATTATCCTTATATTTCTTGTATGGCCCCTTAACCAGGTTTAGAATTTGTTATTAGATATTGTGAGCCAATAATAATAAGAAAATATAAAATATGCAATGTCACCGTCATAGAGGGGCTGAGGTTCTTGAGAAGGTCAATGAAAAGAACAGAGGACCCATCCTATCCAGCGGCTCCTGCAGGGGTAGAGCTACAGGAGTAAAACATTGTGTTTGTTAATTCAAAAGTCATATTTCAGTTATCAGTGGAACCCTTTACATTTTGCCACTAATTCATATCCCTTTGGGACTACACATTTCTGCACCTACAAGGATGCTAGTGATGGGGAGATCATTTTATTTTAAAAAGTGCAGTGATTTTAAATAATCTGGCTACCCAAAAATGATATGCCCATTTTTTTTGATGATCTGATTTACCCTCTGCCTTCCATGCAGTGGCGGCTGGTGTACGAGGGGCACTTGGGCGCCGCCTCCCCGCCGGCTAAAAAAAAAATCAGCCCGGCCCCCTGCAGGTGGCGCCAGTACATTGACTTTCTTTTTTTTTTTTTTTTTCGGCTCCTTGGCTGTCACCTGATAGCCAAATAGTGAGCCTATTGGTCAGCCATTAAAAGCTATGGGGGTGCGCTGAACAGCCGCACACGCATAGCCTGATTGGCTGCCCTGAGTCTGCGGCTCAGTGTGATTGGATGCGGTGGCCGGGGGCGGGTCACTGTGGCAGCGGACGTAACTCCCGCTCCCACAGAGACCCTGACCGCCCGACGATGAGGGACAGCCCACTTCTCTGCATGCCGATACTCAGCATGCAGACTCACAGCCCACTTCTCCGCATGCCGATACTCTGCAGACTCACAGCCTTACTTGTATTAATCCTTTACTCTGCATTAATCCTGCCTGTCTATTGGATGGGGTAAGTGCTGGACCTGTCCCGACCTGGGGGGGGGGGGGGGGTCACTGCAATGTACCCCACCTGTGATAATGGCTGCATAAGTGCCCCCACCTGTGTTATTGGCTGCATACGTGCCCCCACCTGTGATATTGGCTGCATAAGTGCCCCCACCTGTGTCACTGGCTGCATAAGTGCCCCCACCTGTGTCACTGGCTGCATAAGTGCCCCACCTGTGTCACTGGCTGCATAACTGCCCCACCTGTTTCACTGGCTGCATAAGTGCCCCACCTGTGTTATTGGTTGCATAAGTGCCCCCACCTGTGTCACTGGCTGCATAAGTGCCCCCACCTGTGTTATTGACTGCATAAGTGCCCCCACCTGTGTCACTAGCTGCATAAGTGCTC
>BLSH010024769.1:1884876-1900651 GCA_018402905.1 Glandirana rugosa | reverse complement strand
GTCTCAGCATTTGTATTACAGAGTGATTCAGCTATCCAGCATCCTTAGAAACTGAAATATCCATTACAATGAATTTACCCTTCAGGTACGTAAATGGTGATGATAGAAGAAACAGAACTGAGAAGTTAATTGCCTGTGTTCCAACTGTTAAAGCAACTGTACCATAGTAAGCATTTCACCAGCAATCATTTAATAGGCTGTCAAACAAAAATCAATGCAGCAAGGAGGAAAAAGACTTATGCAGCAGACCTGTAATGGTGATTTTATACATCCCTGTGTTGTTTTCTGTGCAGATTGGCAGTGATCAAAATTTTTAGAACAGAGATTCCCCTAAAGCCAACATGCATTACTAATAGCAAAGAGGGAGGCACTGTAACTTTAATACATGGGCACCCTTAGCATTGCAAAAATGTTTTATGTAGGGCATAGTCATAGCATATCGGCCAACAGTAGATTTTACAGTATAACACCCAATAATAGATTATAATATCATTCAGTCGTACATTTTTTCACCTGTCATCACCTTTTATTTTAAAGTTTAAACTCAGGCAAACAGCGAATGCATGGAGAAATATAAATAAATGGGCAGTTCTACCTGCTAAGGATTTTCATTTTTATTCAGCCAGCCCTGAGATTTACACAAAAACGATGGTGACCTCATATTTTTCTATCACAGTACAGCAACACAGCCTAGTAACCTCCCTGCACCCACCCTGTAACTGAACAATTAAGGAGCAACAACAGACTAATGAGTCCATCTCTTTGCTCTCTCTTCTTGTCAACATGTTACTATGTTACTTGGCAGACTTAAAATTGTATTAAACCAAAAAAGTTCAATGGCTGTTTTTATTTTTTTTTCCTTTATTTCACCTGGTGATCTGTCCAGTAACACACTATTTGTCATAGGGTGGATGCATTGAGGAGCAACAGAGCCACTCTTGGACAGCAGCATTGTCAATCTGGGGTGAATGTAGTGTTAGATCCATTAGTAGACTTATGCCCCGTACACACGGGACGACGATCGCACATACGATTGTGTCGAATCGTATGTTGGCTGTTGTATGCAGCATACTGACTGCACTACACGATCGTACGACCGGGGAAAGAACGTTCAGGTGCATGTAATTAGCATCCAGCCATTCCTGACTTCGGAGCATGCGTGTTTTGCACAATACAACTTGTTGTACCAACTGCTCTGTACACACGATACAACGGTCGTATGAGAGCTTGTTGGTGCGACCAAGTTTTCTAGTCTGCTCATACAACTCCCCTTGTACGACCATCGTATGTTCGACTGTTCAAATCGTGCATACGAACGATCGATATCGCATACAACGGTCGTGAGTATGACCTGTTGTATACGATCGTTGAACCGTGTGTACGGGGCATTAGATGGACTTGGCTAACAAGGTAAAGCCGAGTTCCTCACACCCACAGTAGGCTCAACACAGGTACAGCTGCAGATGTCTCTGGTAAAGCGTTAGGACAGCTGTAAACAATGCCACCTCTCCCCAAGCTGTACTGAGGAATCTGTCTGGACAATATCCACCAAAGTGACTAGGACTTAAGCTGGCTATAGATGACTTGTGAAAAGAAGAAAAGAAAAACTGACCTGATTCCCCCATCCACACATTCAAGGTGGGTGAGGGGATTCCTCCCTGCAGTGTCCTTGTATTCTGACAGCGGGGAGTCTTGATTGGTAGCTTGACTTCCGTTCAACCACAGGGGCCATACATGGATTGAAATTCGTCCAGTCCCTGCTGAACCAGCCAAATTTAAATCCATTTATGTCTGGCTTTAGATTAGTTCTGCATGCTTTTGTGCCCTCCGGTGGCCTGCATATCAATTCTGACATAAGGGGTCCTGTACCTGATCACTTCTAGCTAGCTAGCTCTGTTACTGCTGCTTCATCAGGCACAATCCCAATAAGCCAAGGAAGTAGAGTTGCCACCTCATCCCTTTAAACCCGAACACCTATGAATTACTCAGGTTCTGTGGCTGATTAAGGTGGTAATTAAACTCACTTGGTGCCTTATCTGCATTAAATTAGCCTCAGGACCTGTGTAATCCATATGTGTCCTGGATTAAAGGGATGAGGTGGCAACCCTACAAGGAAGGTGAGAAAAGCCTAAAGGGTATACATGGACAGATCCCCGCTCCATACAAGTGTTGTGAATGCAGGGATCTCCCCAAGCCATGCTATTGTATTCTGAAAGCGGGAATTCCCCCCCCCCCCATCATAATACACAAACCAGCTCTGCAGCCATTGGCTGCGTGTGAATACACGCGTACTGAAATTCGCCTGGTTCCTGCTGAATATGGATGAATTTCAGTAGATTATTGAGGGCACTGCTAGTACTACAGCTTTTTGAGAAGGGAGCTTTTCTGCTACAGTAGGACTGTGTCCCTGTACGATGGTTTGGTGTGGGAAAACTTGAGTGGTCTGCACTGAGCCCTGACTTCAACCCTAATTAACATCATTGGAATGAATTAGAATACTGTTTGCTAGCTACATTTCCAGTATTTCTACAGAAACACTCCAAAACCTTGTGGAAAATCTTCTTAAAATGGAGGATGTTATAGCTGCAAACGAGGGCCAACTCCATCCTAAGGGTGGTTGGTTTGGTGGACACTCCTTTTCATTAATTCACTTTGGCTGGTCGGAAGTAGCAGCAATCCTCTCTTTTTCCATCTTAATGTCAGTTGTGTTGGAATGGGGTTTCCAACAAAATCATATACGTGTGATGGTAGGACATCCCCAAACTTTTGTCCATAGAGTGTATTTCCCTCATAATCTGGGTGATCATCCACCAGGTCTAAACAGCTTAATCTGATTTCAGTGCTTCAAATTTCATCTCATAAATACACAATAAAGTATAATACACAATATTCTAGCCGATAGTCCTACTGAGTTAAGTGAGCTTCACAACACCCCCTGACTAGAGTGTAACATTACCAAGGCTTTTAGGAAACGTTCATCTGACATCCCTGTGAGAATAATAAATTAGATCAGAGTGTTTTAAAGTTATGTTAGCTATGACATGTTTATTTTTTGTTCATTAATACTTCAGTGTAGCTGTTGCAGGGAACAGTTCCTTTCCGTATAGATTGTGTAAAGTATGCATAAAAGCTACCTCAAACATTCAGGCCAAAACATGATGCGTATGTGTATTAAAAATTAAGTATTTGCAACACAAGGTTCAAATTATACCATATTATTCAGAAAAAATAAGAATTGACATTTTTTTATTCCAAAACTGTACACTCACTATCAAAACAAAAAAGCAAGTGGAAATGTACATTTTTACAGGTATTTCAGGTATTGAACCATTGCCGTTATGACAACTCCCATGGATCATTGTCTCCAACTCTCTGGTCTGTCTACAAACTATAGCTTCTGCAATATTCCATACCATAAAATGCTACTTTATTTATACTTCCATCATCTACAAAACAGCAAGATTACTTTTCTTAAATGATCATCTCAATGAATTCAGAGGTGCCAAAGCGTTACTAACAATTAGCAGCAGAGGCGTAACTAGAACTTTCAGGGCGCCGGTGCAAGAAATTATGAAGGGCCCCCCGACCCCTGGCCAGGGCCCTTCCCACTGATCCTGGGGCCCTTTACTCCTATCGCGTGTCTCTTTATTACAGTCCCACAGAATAAACCAATAGTTGTGTACTGAGCCTCTCATTCATTCAGAAATGGAAGTATAGTAAAAACAGTTTACTATGCTTCAGTTATGAGTGAACCAAATGGTACCAATCAATGACTCTGTCCATTCAGAAAAGGAAAGAGCCGGTAAATGACAAATTGAATGACCCCTTCCCATCTCTCCATCATGACACATCATTTACAGCAGCTAACAGGAGAGAGGAGGGGGGAAGACAGCAGCTGTGTGGGGGGGGGGGACCAGGGAAACACCCAGGGACCCGGGAACAGCAGAAGACAAGTAAACTGGATAAGAGGGGCAGCGGGGGCAGCATATAGAGGAACCAATCTCCTCCATTAGGAGGAAAATGGAGGAGATTGGTTCCTCTAAATGCCACCCCGCCATCCCTCCCATCCAGGTGTACAACGGAGGAACACGTGCCCCCTGGAGCACGGGGCTCGGTTGCAATTGCAACCCCTGTAGTTATGCCCCTGATTAGCATTAATCGAAAGGCCCGTACACACGGTACAATTATCGAACGAAAACTGACATACAACAGCCTGTCGTGCAATAATCTGACCGTTAGTGTGCTCCATTCGACAGCCGATTTTCAATTATCGTCCAACAGAAGTTGCCGACAAGGCATCGTCCGATTTTCGGCTCGTCTCTACAGAAGTTGGACAAACAAAAGTTGTAAGTACAAACACACATGTTCAGAATCCAGGAAGTGTTTGGTCGTGTAAACCTGCGTCCATAATTCACAATTCACATTCACCTGAATGTCCTCTTTATACGCTTGTAACACGTCACTACGTTCTGCTTTGTCGAACGATAATTTGACCACCGTCTTTACGCTAGACAAAATCCCGGACAGCTGATTTTGGGAAAAGTTGGACGTGCAGTCATACAACAATCGCATTGTGTGTACAAGGCTTTACAAATGAGGAGAAAATATCATTTTATTACCTTAACATAGTGGGATCTTCATATCTGGCTTATCTGGATGGAAGGGGGAGGTCACTTTAACCTGAATATACAAGGTGACAGTGTTTCTACCTTTCTACCTCACAGCATTTGGTGTTTTCTACTTATAAATCAGGGGTGTCCAACCTGTGGCCCAAGGCAGCTATGTCTTATAAAGCAGGGGTGTCCAACCTGTGGCCCAAGGCAGCTATGTCTTATAAAGCAGGGGTGTCCAACCTGTGGCCCAAGGCAGCTATGTCTTATAAAGCAGGGGTGTCCAAAATGTGGCCTAAGACAGCTATGAATACAGCCCAACACAAAATCGTAAACTTAATTAAAAATGTTGATATTTTTTGGAATTGTTTGTAAAAATGCATTTACACTTAGCAAACACACAAGTCTGAAGAAAAAATTGACAGTGTCTCTTCACTGGACTTATGTTTTATCTTCCCAAAGAAAAATCTCCCACTCTTCACAATCTCGCCTTAATCATGTCATCAGTTTTGGGCAGCACCTATATTTGTAAGTAACTATTGGAGCTAAAATACACTATATTACCAAAAATATTGGGACATCTGCCTTTACACGTACTTGAACTTTAATGGCATCCCAGTCTTAAGCCTCGTACACACGGGGCGACGATCGTACGTAAGATCGTCGCAAATCGCATGTTGCATAATGTAACTTGCATACTGACTGCACTACACGATCGTACGACCACAGAAAGGACGTTCAGGTGCATGTAATTAGCATCCGGCCGTTCCTGACTTCTGAGCATGCGTGTTTTGCACAATACAACTTGTTGTACCAACTGATCTGTACACACGATACAACAGTCGTATGAGCGCTTGTTGGTACGACCAAGTTTTCTAGTCTGCTCATACAACTCCCTTGTACGACCTCCATATTTTGGACTGTTCTAATCGCGCATACGAACGATCGATATCGTACGACCTGTTGTATACGATCGTCGTCCCGTGTGTACGAGGCTTTAGTCTGTAGGGTTCTATATTGAGTTGGCCCACCCTTTGCATCTATAACAGCTTCAACTCTTCTAGGAAGGCTATCCACAAGGTTTAGGAGGGTGTCTATAGCTATGTTTGACCATTCTTCCAGAAACGCATTTGTGAGGTCAGGCACTGATGTTGGATGAGAAGGCCTGGCTCGTAGCCTCTGCTCTAATTTATACCAAAGGTGTTCTATCGGGTTGAGGTCAGGGCTCTGTGCAGGACAGTCAAGTTCCTCTACCCCAAACTCGCTCATCCATGTCTTTATGGACCTTGCTTTGTGCGCTGATGCGCAGTCATGTTGGAACAGGAAGGGGCCATTCCCAAACTGTTCCCACAAAGTTGGAAGCATGAAATTGTCCAAAATGTCTTGGTATGCTGACACTTTAAGAGTTCCCTTCACTGGAACTAAGGGGCCAAGCCCAACCCCTGAAAAACAGCCCCACACCATAATCCCACCTCCACTAAATGACTTCGACCAGTGCACAAAGCAAGGACTAAGACTGGGATGCCATTAAAGTTCATGTGCGTGGAAAGGCAGATGTCCCATTACTTTTGAAAATATAGTGTATCTGATGAGAATTCATTGAGAATTGCTACTACATCCTTCAAACCAGATATACGTAGATGCATTAGTTTATCAAAAACTGTGTCAAATATCACACTAATTTTATGTTGCCCTCTTTTACTTTTATAATAAATACTTTTACAAAAAATTTAAGTTTTATTACTCAGATAGGTACATTATCTATATTAGTGATCGTTAACTTGCGATCTGCCTGACTTTTTCTGCTCATCAGCTTTCCTTATTGTTATAGTGTTTTATGTGTGGCCCAAGACAATTCCTCTTCTTTTATCTGTGGCCCAAGAAGGTAGAGATGCACTCCATACTTGGTTGCCAAAATATATTGGATGAAAATGGTGTTTTCGGCATCTGCTGTTTAAGAAAAAGGTGTCGATAATGGCGCCGAAAACGCACATGATTTTGCTGCGATTTTACTGTGCTTTTGGTATATTTTTCCTAGGTCATGTGACTCAAAAACCCATCAAAAATGTAACAGAGGTGCATTATTGTTGAGTTTTTTCAATGCATTTCTGCATTGACTCACTAAAAATGCAGCAAGCAAGATTTTTAACACCACAATGGAAGTGCAAAGGACCAGTGTGAAGACATACATAGAATTTATAAGGATGCATTTTTCTTGAGCTTTTCTTGGGCTAAAGGTGCCAATAATGGCCGACAAATTCATATTCATTTAAATTCATGATATTAATTAAAAAGTCGAATATAATACAATTATATATAAAAATATATATATTTTCAAAAGCTTTCATTTTTGATTTCGGTTTTGGTTTTCGACCAAGTGCATCCTACATTCGGTGCATCTCTACAGGAAGGTCCAAAGTTTAGATACCCCTGTTATGAAGGTTCCCTGAATCATTACTGGAAAATGTAAAGCACTATTTGACTGCAGAATTAGTTTTTTCTGTCAGTAGTGTAGCGTAATGGGTGGAGCACCAATACAATTTAAGCAATTGTTGCCTGAGTGAAAAGTCACAGTTCCTTTTCAGCATACAAGCATTTCTCTCACAGGGTTCCCCAATGGTATTTGCTCAGCAGATGGCACTCTGTAACCTCGCCCCAATATACCCAGCTGTGTTTTTCTGTTTAACAAACACTCCAGACCCTTCGGCAATGGATATTTCAATTTCATACAGCGCAAGTGTATAATTATTAAAAATTACATGTAAAATACTTTAGTACATAAACTTCATGCCCCCACAATAAGCGTTAAAAAAAATTGTACTTATTTGTTGTTTTTGTTGAATTTTTTTTGTGTTTAATATACAAAACAACAATAACAATGAAAAGGGAAAAAAAAGGACAAAACAGTACGTTCCATAAACATATCTCACTAATGCATGTAAGATAATTAACAAAGTATGTCAGTTCAGCTCCAACTGCCGGTACACAAAATCAAGCTGCATATCATGGTATTACATAAAGATAAACAGGGGAAAAAAAAACAAAAAAAAGAAGAGCTCCAGAAATATATCTGTATGAATAGTAACACAAATATAATGTTATAAAATTAGGTACCAGAGTAAACCAGCAACGGATAAACAGCATGCCAGGGGGACCATAATTTATAGAATTCTTGTACACTACCCTTATGCTGGTATAAACATTAAAGTGTAACTAAAGGTTAGTTTTTTTTTTAAACATAACAAACATGTTATACGTACCTCCTGAGTGGCCCCAAACCTCCTTTTTAGGGTCCCTCAGCGGCGCTCCTGGCTCCTCCTCTTCTCAAGTGCCCCATCGGAGAAGTGCTCTCCCTCGGGGGGCACTCATGCGGGCGCGCTTCCGTGCCCCCATGCTGCATCCATTGACACAGACAGCAGGACTTGGCCCCGCCCCCGAGTCATTGAATTTGATTGACAGCAGTGGGAGCCAATGGTTCCTGCTGCTATAGATCTATTTAATGAGGACCCGAGCCATCACTGGAACTATTGGGTTCAGGTAAGTAAAAAGAGGGCTCTAGGGGGCTGGTGCACTACAGGAGGTTTTTCACCTTAAGGCCTCATACACACGGGTGTATCTGAAAAAATAAACAAAACGTCGGGTCCGACGTCAAGGAAAAAAAGTTGACGTTTTTCGGCGTTATGCATTGGCGTTTTTGAGCGTTAGTGAGCGTCGGCGTCAATAGGCGTTTTTAAAAAAAAATCATCCCTCTGCTATTTTTCAACCTAAAAACGTCGGCGTCAAAAAACGCCAGAAAACGCTGGTACAATATTAGGTGGCGTTTGTTGGCATTTTGTGGCGTCGGCGTCAAAAAACGTCAAAACGTTACAGCCTCAGAACGCGATGGCCATGGGTTCTACCTCTGCTCACTAACGCCGACGCCACCTACAGCTCAAAAACGCAGACGTTTTTATAGGGCCATTGACTAACATGGAGAGCTGCAAAAAACTCCAATAAACGCTGGCATCAAAAAACGTCCGTGTGTATGAGGCCTTATGCATAGAATGCATTAAGGTGAAAAACCTCAAGGCTTTACAACCCCTTTAAAAACAGTGCATGCTGCATGCACCAGAATGAGGAGAGGTAGTGGTGACAGCAGGGACTGGCTGAATTTCAATCCATCTTTGGGCAGGCTTGTTGTACATATAAATGTACCAGCCTGTTGGAAAAATTTCACTCGATCAGTGCTGTAGGCTATAGCTGAATTAATGTTTTTCTGAGGGTGGGGAACTCTCCCCTCTGTCAGAATACAATAGCTCCACGGGAGGGTTTTCCCCATCCACACATTCAGTTAACATTCAAATCAATTCATTTTCTTTTTGGTTGAACGTAAGAAAATTAATCATGTGTGCTGGTTTGAGCACTTTATTTTCTAAGTGGATGTTTTTTAACAAATGATTTGGGATAGGAATTCTTTTCGCTTTCCATTCAAAATGAAAATACCTGTGAATAACTGATGTTGCTGGCAAGGGGTCAAAGGCTATTTAGTGAGTTTGTTGCACATAGGGGAATTGGGTGATGGAGAAACACAGCAGAAGGAAACGCATGAGAGTGTCGACACTTATAGGGGTTGTAAAGGCAGGAGGTTTTTATCTTAATGCATTCTATGCATTAAAGGGCTTGTAAAGTCTATTTTTTTTTTTTTTAAATAACAAACATGTCATACTTACCTCCTCTGTGCAAGGGTTTTGAACAGATTGGCCCCGATCCTCCTTTTCTGGGGTCCCTCAGTGGCGCTCCTGGCTCCTCCTCTTCTCGAGTGCCCCGTTGGAGAGCCACTCTCCCTTGGGGCACCTGTGCATAGAATGCATTAAGGTGAAAAAACTCAAGGGTTTACAACCCCTTTAAGATAAAAAACCTTCTGTGTGTAGCAGCCTCCCCAGCACCCCCTAATTACTTACCCGAGCCCCTTCTCTCTCCAGCGATGTCCACGAGTATCTAAGCCGTCCAAGACACTCAGCCAATCGGGGAGATTTTTTTAAAAAGGAGACTTTACAATCCCTTTCATTTTGGAATTTATTTGAATGAATAGCACAAATGCTACATAGCCCTGTAAAGCAAAAACAGAGGAGAGAGGAGAGCAACTATTCATCTACGGAGCACTCCCTGCCTCCTTCTGACTCACTCCTTTGTGCAAATTGAAAATTACCTTATCGCTGACCCAAATATCTCTGCTACAACTCTGAAAGACATACTAAATGTCCCTGGGACATTCACTACAACAAGATATGTCTTCTATCTTTGCTAAAAGTAAAGTAGCTGACAATGAGGACTGCTCCAGAAGGAATAACCTCAAACTCAGGAGTTTACTGGAGTCGGTGACACAGGCAGATTTACAACTGAATCTACACCAACTTCTCAAAGCCTAAATTCCTGAAGCTAAGGACTATGAGCTTATTATTGCTAGAGCCCACCTTTTACCAAGACCATCATTCCTCTCAGGCATATTCCTAGAGAAACACTGACAAAGATCCCCTTTTATCACATTAAGGAATAACTTATGTTAGCCTGCAGGAAGAAAGTCCCTCTTTCTGAAAAATTTGCAAGCATCTCTATACAAAACATAGAATATTTTTTATTCACACAAAATACTCCTAATTACTGTGCCACAAGTGACAGTCTAATAGACCTGCATAAACCTCTGGACAAAGGATCAAAGAGGTTGAGAGGTAGGTGGATGACATCACGATCTCTACCTCATCCAATCAGAGGAAGTCATGTATTAATTTATAAAACACAAAGCTTCCTTTGAATGACTGAGCAGCACTCAGCCTGACTCAGTGTTGTTGCCATCCCACTGCCAGAACACAATACTGTATACTGTATGTACAGTAGCTGATGTTACATACAGTTTTTACAGCTCACACAGGGGGCACATCTGTTAGTAAAGGAAATAGTTAGTTTGGATCAGATTGGTTCAATCAAACCCAGAGTTAGGCTTTAATGTTGCATAGAGAGCTATTTAGGCCTCATACACACGGGCGTATCTAAAAATAAAAAACAAAACGTCGGGTCCGACGTCAAGGAAAAAAAGTCGACGTTTTTCGCCGTTATGCATTGGCGTTTTTGAGCGTTAGTGAGCGTCGGCGTCAATAGGCGTTTTTTAAAAAAAATCATCCCTCTGCTATTTTTCAACCTGAAAACGTCGGCGTCAAAAAACGCCGGAAAACGCCGGTACAATATTAGGTGGCGTTTGTTGGCGTTAGTTGGCGTTTTGTGGCGTCTGCATCAAAAAACGTCAAAACGTTACAGCCTCAGAACGCGATGGCCATGGGTTCTACTTTCTGCTCACTAACGCCGACGCCACCTACAGCTCAAAAACGCCGACGTTTTTATGGGGCCATTGACTAACATGGAGAGCTGCAAAAAACGCCAGAAAACGCCGGAGTCAAAAAACGTCCGTGTGTATGAGGCCTTATAAAGAAAGGTTTAGCATTTACATACAGTCATCCCAGTAAATGCTGGCACTCTTCTGGAATAGTTGCAAAAGGATAACTTAAAGTGGAACAAGGAAGCTGATATCTTAGACTCTGTTTCATCTGCAGTTACCATGGTGCTGCACTCCTGATCAGCTATCATGTTTGCCATTTGATGGCTTGACAGGTAGGTTGAGAGCTGACATAAGCACACTAGTAACTGTAACAGTTATCAATGAAGGCATGCCTTGAATTCAACAGTTTTGTTATATAAGTGGGTTTAGTTCCACTACAGGACTAATGCACACTGGGCATTTAGCCCTAGTGCATGGGGCTCCAGCGATTAGCACAGGTGCACTGCCCAGCTCTGCTGCCAGCAGCCTGCCACACTTTAAGAGGCTGACACCTAGCAGTACTTACATTTAGTACAGTATGGACCCAGGGATGAAAGTTTCAAAAGCAAGGAGTCTGTGTTCCAGGCATTCATACCTGGGTGCATACTGCCCCACTGAGTGCACCGTTTAGCATTGTCCAGCTGCAGCAGCTGTCAGCATCATCACGTTAAAGAGGAAGTAAACCCAGATTTGGTTTACTTCCTCTACATACCCCTGTAAATTAGAAGCATAATGGGCTACTATGCATTGCATAGTAGCCCATTATGTGCCACTTACTTGCTAACGAAGCCAGCGACGTCCAGCAATGTCCCCTCTGCTGGCGGTGTCCATCTTCAGCCCCTCTTCCTTTCGAGGCCATGACTCCGGCTCTGTGACTGGCCGGAATCACGTGACGTCACTCCCGCGCATGCACGCGGGAGCCGCCAGTCACAGCACGATGTCAGTGGAGAAACGGCACGAAGGCCATTTCTTCACTGTGTATGTGCCGAAATTATGTCGGCACATGCAGAACACTGCATATCTCCTGAACTGTACAGGTTTGGGAGATATGCAGGGCACCTACAGGTAAGCCTTAGTCTAGGCTTACCTGTAGGTTAAAGTGATTGTCACAGGTTGACAACCACTTTAAATGGATGTTACAAAAGTATTGGTACCTGCTCTTAACTGAATCACTGATTACAATACCCAAGCTCTACTGCTGGTGATGCTATCCAAGGCTGAAAACTGGTGCTTGTGGCTGGGCTGTGCAGTCTCATTACTTTTAACATTGATAGATACTCATAGTAAGGCCACAGTGGCCAAAATGCATATGCATTGTTTTACTGGATGTACTTTTGCAGCCAATAAAGCTTTTCAACGTTTGAGTGCACTGAGTTTCCGACTTATAGCTATAAACTGCTCTTTATTGACTCTGAAGTCTGTCAATAGATAGCAGGTTCCTCCAAAATTCCATATAAGTGGATCAACCTCCCTCAAAGACAGGTTAGTACAAAATGTTTTACGGTTACTTAATGGTTTACATGACTGTGACTGTGGTTCATTCTATATTGGCATATAATAATACATTCTATATTGGCATACTAAAAGAGAACTATGGCGGAAAATGTTTGATCGCGTATGTGGCATACAGATTGAACTTTTAAATCACCTATAGACCATCATGTTGCAATACAACACAGCTACCAATCTGTTAGCTTCAAGTTTATTGTTCTGGATAGAGTCCACCCTGACCCTCAGGGAGGAGATTAGGACAGAAGATTACTTTAATTGGAAATGCACTGGATCTTATGGGCGACATACCCACCTGGATTCAAATAATCAACTTTTCAAAAACAATTTCTGTAATATGCTCTATCCATGTTGACTCTGTATGATGTTTGTAATTTGGTTTATGGCATATATAACAAAATGTGTCTAGGGTTACAATGTTATCCGTCCAATGTATCATCATTCTATGCCATGTTAACTACAATAAACCCCACGCTATGGTGTGTATACTAAGTATAGCTGCCTACACAAGGATTACCCTGGTAAGGGTTAATTGCAATCAACAACAGTAAGTATGTACAGCCCTACCCTCAAATGAACTCGAAGAAGCTACTCACATAGTTTTAAAAAAATCACATAAATTTAAATATGGTACATAAATAGGATATAAAAAACATATAATGTGCTTCGTGCTTGTGAATAAATTCATATAAGTTACATATTTGCTTCAATGCTTCATATGATTCAAAAAAAGTGTGCTCAGTGCTTCAAAATTCATAAATCCAGTGCTTCAAGTGCAACATTCTATGCTCCCCTCCTTTGTCTCTTCACTCACCAAAACAATATAATATCAGTGCTTTGCATAAGATCAGAAGATCAAACCAGCTTCTTCTTTAGCTGTTCTCATTACACCATCTCTCATACATGTACAGGGAAATATAAGCCAGGCAACATCTATAGCATAATTCCATTTATTAAACGTATAATAAAAATGAATACAAGTAGCTACTCAATAAAACAATAAAAAAAATGCTCACATTACACGAGCTGTATCTGCATGGTCATCCAACAAACAATCTGCATTCCACAGTCCAGAACCAAACAGGCGGAAGTGAAGCCAACAAGCCCCGTCCAACGTGTTTTGTCACACTGACGTCAGCAGTGTGAAGACATGCGTTGGGTGGGGCTTGATGGCATCACTTCCGCTTTTATTGCACTTTTAAAAGGGTATTCAGGAGGCGTCAGGAACACTTCTCAGGCTTCTCATGCCAAGAAGCCACTGCTCTGCCACACTCTGAAAAGCCATCACTTTTCAAAGAATAGAAAAAAGAGGCCTCAGGGGTTGTTTGCACCATATGCAGCGAACTGTGTTAATCTGCACAGATTAATGCAGATTCACTGCTAGGGCACATTGTTTTCTATGTGCCTGCTCACCTCACAATGCTTCCTTGGAGTGGGTCACAGTGTGTTGCATAAAAATGCAGACTTGCACTGCACCCAACCTCATGTCACTGCTAGTCATCATACTGTAATGCATAGGAATGAATGAAATGTCATTTGTGACAAATATTTCCCAGGACCACACACCAGTATAGTTAATAAAAAAGAAATGATTGCAAAATGCCTTCAGCTGGCTCTCCATCCATCAGGAAAGACCCTCTAACATGTTTCACTTGTGTAGGGCTTAATCTTAGAGGTCTCTGGGGTGTAAACGAGTCCTAATTGTTTTTGTTGCATAATTGTAATCTGTGCTAATTAAAATAACGAAAAAATATGGCAAAGCATTCTTTTGCTAATGTTTGCTACTTTGCCTGTATAATATAATGATGTGATTTAACAAGCTCCAAAATGTCCTTTCAGTTCAGGGAAATTTACCTCGGGTGGCTAAAGGGAAACTTTAATTGTTTTGCTTTATAACTTTATAGGTTTTTAAATTGATGTTTCCCTTGCTTTCTAACTTTTATACATATATTTTTATTTTACAAATAAATATATAAAATTGCCAGATTTGCTGGTTGAAAACTGAAGAGTGGGACATTTTTAGTAAAGAGTGAAACTGCTGGTGTTTGCTGTTTTTGCAGTTTTTTAGTTTTTTCTGGGCTTTTTCTTTGCAGGTTTTTAACAGTTTTTCTGTCACTTTTTAAATAGTTTTTTTCCTTTCCTTCCGTCAGACTACTAATAAAGGGGCGTGGTTAATTGGTCACAGGTGATCCAGGTCCTATAAAACTCTCTGTAGAACTCATTTCTGAGTTTGCCAGATTTGCTGGTTGAAAGCTGAAGAGTGGGACATTTTGAGTGAAGAGCCGTGGCGGCTGGTGAAATTTTAGGATGGGGGGGTACCAGACCCCGCCCTTACTTTTTGACCCCTCCCACTTCTCATAAGCCCCACCCTTATAGTTTCCACCCCTTGTGTCAGTAGTATACAGCCCAGCATCACCAGATAGTGGTATACAGCATCACCAGTTAGGAGTATAGAGATTCACCATATAGCAGTATACAGAGTCACCATATAGCAGTATATAGAGCCCCAGATAGGGTAAACAGTCACCAGATAGGGTATACAGGGTCCCAGATAGGTTATACAGAACCCCAGATAGGGTACACAGAACCCCAGATAGGGTATACAGGGTCCTAGATAGGGTATACAGGGTCCCAGATAGGGTATACATGGTCCCAGATAGGGTATACATGGTCCCAGATAGGGTATACAGGGTCCCAGATAGGGTATACAGGGTCCCAGATAGGGTATACAGAGTCCCAGATAGGGTATATATGGTCCTAGATAGGGTATACAGTGTCCCAGATAGGGTATACAGTCACCAGAAAGGGTATACAGGGTCCCAGATAGTGTATACCGTCACCAGGTAGGGGTTTGCGGTGGTTCATGCTCCGTGCAGAATATTGCCCATAGTAATTAATAGGGAACTCCATGCAGAGCATTGCACATAGTAAATCATAGGAAACTCCATGCAGAGCATTGCACATATTAATTCATTGGAAACTCCAAGCAGAATATTGGACATAGTAACCTCAAAGGATACTTGATTATACACGTTACGAGACGTACCTCAAACGATACTTAATGATACACGTTATGAGACGTACCTTATAGGATACTTAATGATACAGGTTATAAGACGAACCTCAAAGGTTACTTAATTATACACGTTACGAGACGTACCTCAAAGGATACTAAATGATACACGTTACGAGACGTACCTCAAGGGATAATTAATGATACCCGTTATAAGACGTGCCTCGTACTTGGTGGCGTTTGGGGATGGACCACTGCCATATGTGATAGACCCTGGGACATATGGGAAAGACC
>BLSH010024769.1:1836287-1856241 GCA_018402905.1 Glandirana rugosa | reverse complement strand
TGCACTCCTGGGGAGTGTGCCCGCGGCTACAGGGAAAGAGCGGGGCACCGCCGATGTAAACACGGCGGTTCCCCGCTCTGTCAGTGGGGTATGAGAGATCTACTGATCCCTGTCACTGGGATCAGTTAGATCTCTCATGCCCATGTTAGCCCAACCCAGAGAAGGGTAAGAACACACCCAGGGAACACAGTTAACCCCTAGCTCTCCCCCCAGGTTAACCCCTTCACTGCCAATGACATTTATACAGTAATCAGTGGACATTTAAATTTCTGATCGCTGAATAAATGTCATTGGTCCCAAAAAAGTGTCAAAAATGTCTGACATGTCCGCCCCAATATCGCATTACCGCTAAAAATCGCAGATCGCCGCCATTACTAGTAAAAAATAAAAAAAATAAATAAAAACCCCAGAAATGAATTCTCACCATCCGTAAACGCAGCCACTTTTGCGCAAACCAATCAATAAATGCCGATTGCAATTTTTTTTATCGCAAATATGAGGAATTATATAAATCGGCCAAAAACTGTGAAAAAAAATGTTTTTTTATATTTTTTTTTTGGATTTGAATTTTAGCAAAAAGTAAGAAATTTGGGGTTTTTTGCAAAATGGTCGCTCTTCTTTTGTTTATAGCGGCGATAAGAAATGACGCAGAGACGATCAAATACCACCAAAAGAAAGCTCTATTTGTGGGGAAAAAAGGACGCAAATTTTGTTTGGGTACAACGTTGCACGACCGTGCAATTGTCCGTTAAAGCAACGCAGCGCCGAATCGCAAAAAGGGCTCCTGTCCTAAAGCTGGAAATCCTTCCGGGGCTGAAGTGGTTAAACACAACACAAATTATTCCCATTCGCTTCTCACCCAGCAGTTTCATATTAAGTTATGGAAAGGAAAAAAACAGCAAGAAAGCATTTAACATATCTGTGCTTTTACAAGCAATTTTTAAGTTGGTAGCAAGGTCTCTTTAACTGTGAGCTTTAAAAATATATATCTTTTTTTAGTTAGGCACCTTTCACATTCAATCATGTCCACCTATCAAATATCCCTATGGTCCAGCAAATTTAACTGGACTTGTATCTGTTTACACCCGCCTATCTCCAATCCAATCTAATTGGTCCACCAAAAAAAAAGCATAGGTGGACAGTCCCCCTACGTCTAGGCAGATCGGATCGGAGGGCCACCCATAGAGCAGAGTGGACTCTGCTGTGCCTGCTTTGCAGAAACTGAGCAGACACAGATCTGTCATCTGCCAGCAGACAGATCCCCTGCTAAGCAGGGGCGTGATGATAGGGGTTGCAGGGGTTGCAATTGCAACCCTGCCCCATGGTCCAGGGGGCCCCTGTGCCTCCCTTGTACACCTGAATAGGAGGGATAGCGGGGGGTGGCATTTAGAGGACCCAATCTCCTCCATTTTCCTCTATCCAGTTTACTTGTCTTCTGCTGTTCCCAGGGTCCCTGTGTGCTTCCCTGGTCCCCCCCACAGAGCCGACCCTCCTCCTCTCTCCTGCCAGCTGCTGTAGAAGATGTGTCATCATGGAGAGATGGGAATGGGTCGGTAAATTTGTCATTTGCCACCTCCTTCCTTTTCTGAATGAACAGAGTCAGTGATTGGTATCAATTGGTTCATTCATAACTGAAGCATAGTAAACCGTTTTTCCTTTTTTTTTTTTTTTTACTTCCGTTTCTGAATGAATGGGAGGCTCGCTACACAACTATTCCTGTCCATTCATTCTGTGCAGCTGAGGCTACACAGATGGAAATTGAGAGGGCCCTGGCCAGGGGTCAGGGGGCCCTTCATAACTTCTTGTACCGGGGCCCTGAAGGTTCTAGTTATGCCTCTGCTGCTAAGCAAATCGTATTTCGCCCCATGTGAAAGGGACCCAAATGTCAATTGTGCTGGGGCTTCCTTTTCATCAGCTGACACATCCTACAAATGCTTAGTGTGGACCCACATGTACACAAAAACTTTTATGTCACAAAGAGGCTTTTGAATTGTAAGTGCTAGAAATCAAATGTGGATGATTAGCTTTTTTGTCAAACAATGCATCCAAATACAAAAATGTACCGTTGCAGCTATTCTTATAGTTAATACATAGGCCTGCGCACAGGGTGTGCCAGCTGTGCCTGGGCACACCCTAATCACCCCTTGTGGCGCAGATTCTCCCTGTTTGGACCCCTGATATTTCAGCAAAGCTCTTAAACAAATTTAAAAAAAATAAAGATAAAAGAAAATTGTAAAAAATAATAAGAAATAAAATAATAAAAATAAAAACTACTCACACCGTCCACTCCCCTGCTGACACTGTCAGTAGATATACACATGCATACATATGTGTTTTAGCTTTGGGGTGAACACCCTAATGCAATAGGCTGTGCACACCTAGGGGTTAATATATTGCTGAATAATGTGTTCTACCTGCAGTGGTGCTTTAAATTAGGGCCCAGTCCAAAAATTGCTTTAGTTATAGACAGAGAGTAGAGGGGTTACAACCTCTGTATTTTTTTTTCTGTCTCCTTTGGGAAGATTTCCTCTAACTCCTGTCTTTTCTCACCGAAAAAAACTCCTAAACAAGGGCACAGACTGAAATTAAAGTTATTCTTCCCCACACGCTAAAAGAAAATTAGACTCTGAATTTCTGGCTGCATACAGAAAAGCTTACTGATGTTGGCAGCGCTTAGTACCAAGGGGTGTTGATAGTGCTTTGTGCCTGGGCAATGCAAAAAATAAAAATCAGAATGCCTCTACCAATCCAGACGATGGCAAACTCAGCAAAAACATGCTACTTTTTCTAATTAGTGAACTGCTGCATGTAAAGGGCTAGATTTATTTTGGATGGTTCTGCTTTAAACTACGTCTCATCTATTTGTATCTATACAATGAAGCCCCTCAGGAATATCCATCTCCTATTCTTCTCCTTTAGCTGGCTCTACATAACCGGTGTCTTTTTTTCCCCCCCTTTCTTGTGTTGCTTTTGGATTTACTAAACTGTTGTAGCCTGTGATTAAAATGCTTTTCAGCAAAAAAAGGAAAAACGGAAAGACGAAAGAATGAAAGAATGGATGCGTGGTGGCCCCCATCTGTGTGAAAAAGTGGTTTAGCGAAAGAATCCAGAGTCAGCAGTTTATGCGCAAAGGTAAAAATATCAGGCACATAGGGTTATTGTTACATACACAGCTAAGTACGGCGGAACCTACAGTGCTTTGGTATAGCTGCTGAGTGAGAAGGTAACAGCTAAAACACAATGGGGGAGGTGGGTTGGAGAAATACAAGGATGCTAGAACCAAAGAAGGACTAGCATGGGGAGGCCACCACGCTGGCTCAATATATATAGTATATATATATTTACATGGATATGGATAAAATAAAAGAGAAACCTGTGAGTCTGGCCATGTAGAGTTATAGTAATAAACACTGTGGGGTTGATTTACTAACAGCAAATAGACTATGCACTTTGCAAAGTACAGTTGCACTCTGCAAGTGCAGCTGCTCCAGAGCTTAGTAAATGAGCAGAAGCTCTGTTGAGTTCCATCATCCAATCATGTGCAAGCAAAAATGCTGTTTTTTAAATTTTCCTTGCACATGATTGGGTATTTTTTGCAAAGTGATTGTTTGCTTCATTTACTAAGCTCTGGAGCAATTGCAAAGTGCACAATCTATTTGCCTTTTAAATAAACCCCCCTGTATCTGTGCAGCAGAAGAGACTTTTACACAGGCCCAGCTACAGGAGGGGACTATTGGGCCTCATGCACACTGGGCATTAAAAATGCTGCACTTTAGATCTATACTGCGCCACAGAGAAAAAAGAACCTTGTATTAGTGCTAATACACATAAACATTATAGAAGCAGGGCGGCCCAGTGGTGTAGTGGGTAGTACTTTTACCTGGCAGCAAAAGGGTTGCTGGTTCGAATCCCAACCACGTCACTACCTGCCTGGAGTTTGCATGTTCTCCCTGTGTCTGCGTGGGTTTCCTCTGGGTACTCCGGTTTCCTCCCACACTCCAAAGACATGCTGGTAGGTAAATTAGATCCTGTCTAAATTGGCCCTAGTATATGTATGAATGAGAGTTAGGGACCTTGGATTGTAAGCTCCTTGAGGCTAGGGACTGATGTGAATGTACAATATATATGTAAAGCGCTGCGTAAATTCACAGCGCTATATAAGTACCTGAAATAAATACAAAAAATAAGCAGAACATTTTTCCATAAACCATAACAAACAGGTGAAACATAGGTAAAAAAGCAGCGCTAATAAAGCAATGACAAGTGCTATCACTTGAGGAAGTCCGAGTGACGAAACGCGTCTGATACGGCTGCACGGCAACTCATCATGTTGACAGACTCTTGAGCGGAAGTGACATCTTGCACCTGCTGAACGGTGACGAGTGAGCTGGGTCTGGTGTCTGCGAGGACTCAAAGATGTTCGGCGACTATTAATTTCTGTCTAAAGCGAATTGAACCTATGTGTTTTGTAAGTGCATTGGCATAGAGGGGTATGTGTGAGTAATAAAACTTGATTTTATGCAATATCACACTGTGGGGCTTTCCTTTTCACCTTATGATTGCTTGCTGAGTCTCAGTACCTGTGGACTTTGAGGTTATTTGCCGCTGAGATTTTGGAGTGTTATGCGCATGTTCTGAGCATGAGCATGCAAGACATAGAGAGTGGGTAAGTGCACATTCGCGTGGGGATAAGGTGTCACAAGTGGATCTCACGTGGTGTGGTGCCGAGGTTTTCCAGCTCTAAACAAATTGGAGATTGTTTAAGGATTATTTAATGGACCCTCCTTTTAACACCTATATTTGCACTGGGTGCATATGTCCTTTTGAGTGTGCTGCATTGCTTTTTTTTGCCTCAACCCCCCCCCCCCCCGCATGTTAGCCGAGTTTCCATACATGCATAGGTGTCTACAAGTGTTTAGAGGCAGAAAGAAATCAAGGTGCATTCAGGAGAGGAGCGTCTTGTGCCTAAACACATTTAGGCACTACAATCGTTGGCATTCGTTCATTCCACTGAATAGAATATCTACTTGCCGACCCGCCATAGTACATATA
The DNA here is from genome assembly GCA_018402905.1 of Glandirana rugosa. NCBI lineage: Eukaryota > Metazoa > Chordata > Amphibia > Anura > Ranidae > Glandirana > Glandirana rugosa. Next base: position 1,851,189 of record BLSH010024769.1, on the reverse strand, counting down.
CTGCGGCAGGGCGGCTCATACAGGCACTATAATGTACCTGTATGTTGTGGCTTTCTTTGGGGTTCAGGGCATGCACGCGCCCCCGCCAACCGACTCTGCTGTGATTGAACACAGCGGGACTAAGTCAGCACATCCTGGCCAATGATTAATCGCTGGGACCTGCTGATCGGCTATATCCAATCACAGAAATTTGATTTTTACTTTATTTTTATCTGATACGTTTTATAACAGAAAATATAAAATATTGTTTTTTTTCAAAATTTTCTGTCGTTAATTTTGTATAATAAAAAATAAAAAACCCAGTGTTGATCAAATATCACCAAAAGAAAGCTCTATTTGTGTGAAAAAAATGATATAAATTTCATGGGTACAGGGTTGCATGACTGTGCAATTGACAGTTAAAGTAGCGCAGCGCCGAAGAGCAAAAAAATGCCTATGGTCATGAAGGCCCTAAAATCTTCCCAAAAGCGAAAGTGATTAAATTAATATTCTGCCAATTCAAATGAATGAACGCCCTTGACACGCCTAAGCACATCTGCAAAACACAGCATAGGCGTCCAGGGGTGGAAGAAAATGTCCTGTGTGCATGGGGCCTTACTGTAAAGCTGTGTATAGCCAGTGTTGAGCCTGTTCTCTAACTAATAGGAAGGCACACAGAATATGGACAGCAAGGATTGTGGGAGATGTAGTTCTGATAGACTGAGCTAGCTTGGTCAGCTGGAAGGAGGGGACTGAAGATCCCAAAAGGCACGGGGACAAAGGGAAAAGACTGAATGCACTTTTGGGTGCCACTGAACAGCTCATCACTGCACCTGAGAGGAAAAGAAGCACAGTGACAGACATTCTGGGACATTGGAGAAAGTCACAGATGCTGGTTGAGCTCACTGCCTGACCAGGTGGGAGGATGCTGTGGACACTGACCAGGTGTGTTGCACACAGTGAACAGATATAGGTCATCTGCTGACACAGGAGTTGGTGAGAGGCCACTGGCCAAAACCACATTACACTTTGATCAAACAGAGACAGAGTAGACTGAAAGTATTCAGTGCTCGTTTATGCTCTTTAAGGGACTTAACCTGAGCACTCTGAAGTAAAAGCTGGGCCCTATCGAGCTTGCCATCAGAAGAGGGAAGAATTATAATATAGACTGCTTAACAAGTGTTTCTCAATCGGGGTTCTGTAGCACCCTGGGTTACCGCGAGGAGTCCTTAGGGGTGGCACTGCAATAGCCCGACCTGAGCGGTCCTCTGTATGCCCGCCCCACCCACCGTTCTCTGCTCCTCTCTCTACTCTTGCCAGCAAAAGAGAAAGCTGAGCTGGCTGCCCAACCGCGTTCTGCCAACCGATGACGTCATCGGTTGCACAGGATTTGCCAACAAAAGTACAAAGAGGAGCAGACAGCAGGGGGAGGTGCGGGCAAAGCTCCCTGTCTCCTCTGTACATAGGAGTTAATTGTGCGCTCTCCCTCGTGTTAACAGAGGAAGGGAGGAAGGGGAGGAGCTGGGGAAGGGGGGGATAGAAAGTACAACCCACACCTCCTCCTGGCTCTCCCCCCTCGCCTGCTGTCACTACTGTAGGGACAGAATTTGTGCTAGGAAGGGGGGATTTGGGGGATAATTGTGTTATGTGGGGGATTTGGGAGCAGGTGGAGAAGTTGTGCTAGAAGGGGGAGGTCTTGGGGGGTTGTACTAGGAGGGGGGATTTTGGGTGGGTTGTGCTGGGAGGGCGATTTGTGTCAGGGGGTTGTGCTAGAGGGGGTTTTGTGCTGGGAGGGTGATTTTCGGTGGAGGGTTGTGCTAGGGGGGGGGGGGGGGGTTTGGGGGGTTATGCTAGGAGGGGGGTTTGTGCTGCAAGGGGGTAGTGATAGGAGGTGGGGTTTTGTGCTGGGAGGGTGATTTGGGTGGGTTGGTTGTGCTAGAAGGGGTAATTTGGTGGGGTTGTGCTAGGAGGGGTGATTTGGTGGGGTTGTGCTAGGAGAGGAACGCGCAAAAAAGCGTGTGCACTCAGATGCACCTCCTGGTGCGAACGAGCCCTCAGACTAGTGTGCCCCAGGATTGTTTACGATTCTAAAGGGTGCCTTGGCTGAAAAAAGGTTGAAAAAACACTGTGCTAGTCTGTGGGGGTGGTGTAGTACTCCCTAGTTAGAGTTGCCCCCAGTATAGGGTTTAACATGAGTTGCTCTTTATACAGTATATTTAATTTTTACTGTTCACCTTTTTGCAATATATCCCTTGCTATAGTTTAACTATTTGCTGTATCGTTGGAGAAGCAGGAAGACAATAGCGAATATTAATTCACTGTTGTCTCACAATTGGGTGGGCTCAGGGTGCAGAGCCCACCTTTTTTTTTAAGCCAATTCGAGCCTCAGGCTCTAAGTATGTGCTTCAAAAAAAAAAAAAAACACCATTGAAATCCATGTGTCCGGGCGCGTGGATTAGGGGGGCGGCGCCCCTGCGCCTCCTAATGGAGTGGCTGCAACTGCTGCCTAATATGGAACAGCTTTGCATTAATGTTTTGTAATATTTAGAGTTATCTGCTTAAATGTCAGCCCTTTATCTAGTATAACTGTTTATTACATTGCACCTGCAGTAGCGTCATTAGAGGGCATCTTTTCATTACAGGGATGAGCCTTTACTAGTATGTCGTGCATTCTCCTTATTTGCAAAGGTTTCACTATGGCAGAGTTTGTTAAGACAGTACAGTAATTTTGATATTCAAAAATACATTGCGATTATTTAAAAATTAAAAAGAAAATGGCAAACACTATGCAAATATAAAGATACCAATACCCAATCAGCTATACCTTAGTATATTTATTATATACAGGTTAAATAGGCCCATATATTTATCCCTATGGATAAGGAGAGAGGATTGGATGGGTCCCCATCAGGTGTGCTTCTTCAATGCAGCTCCCCAGAAGACTTGGAGCATTTAACCCCCACTGCACTGGAAGTTCAGCAGCAGGAAGGGGACTAGGCATCACTGCACAGAAGACTTTTAGAGGATCAAGCTGCCTGGCCTGCACATTCTGGGTTATACTTTAAAACAGTTAGGACATTAAAGCTATCAAGATACTTTTTAGCTAAACGTTAGCTTTAAAGTGAATATGTCACAGACAAAAAATAAAATCCCTTTTAGAAAAGGCATTTTACTTATCTGTCCAGCTGCCTATGCCTTTTAGAAGAGCTACAGTGCCCAAAGAATCTTGTGCATCTGGCACAGTTCTGGGTGTGTCAGATTCCTGGTGTCCTAGTCTGTGCTTTGGGTTGTGGTTCCATCCACCAGCCCTTACACCACTGTGTCAATATAATATCTCTTCTTATACCAGGAGTTCTTTTTTACATTTTTTTTTTGTAATGTGACAGTCATTTTAAACATTGTAACTGAACCCAGTATTATAAGCTCACATCTGACTGTTAAGCTGTCCATACACTGCAATTTTCACTCAATTTCAATCACTATTCATCCACTCGTAATCAGACATACAATTGCAAGTAATGGCCTGGCACTAAGCAGGATTTTGACGTTTAAAATGAGCCAGTTTACAAGGTCAATACAGTTTATTGAAAGGTGGAATAAAAATGGAAAAAAATCTACCAGACAGTAATTTTTTTAAACACAAAGGCTCTGTCTGCCATGTTCAATTGGGACAATTTGAATCTGATTTCCTTGCAGTCAGTTTATGTTTTTGATTGCTTTGTGATTGCAACAAAACATTGAGCTGGAAGTTCTGTATCTCTATCAATTTCCCCCCCCATGTATAATCAGCTTTAGGGAAATCAGTCTTTGTGACTGTAGCAGATTTCTCTCCAAGTCTCTGCGTGTAGCAATTCTTAATGCTGTACGCCTTGCCCTGTTCCCCTTCTCACTCCACTGTAACTGCCTATAAGCTTGGTGCAGCTGAACTTGCAGATTATGGTCATGGCCATATTTGCTCAATATATGATTTGGTATAGCTGCTTACAGAGAAGGTAACAGCTAAAATACAATGGGGAGGGGGATTAGAGAACCACATGGATACTAGAACCAAAGGACCAGCATGGGGATAGCATGCTGAATCAATATATATACAGTATCTCACAAAAGTGAGTACACCCCTTACATTTTTGTAAATATTTTATTATATCTTTTCATGTGACAACACTGAAGAAATGACACTTTGCTACAATGTAAAGTAGTGAGTGTACAGCTAGTGTAAATGTGCTGTCCCCTCAAAATAACTCAACACACGGCCATTAATGTCTAAATCACTGGCAACAAAAATGAGTACACCCCTAAGTGAAAATGTCCAAATTGGACCCAGTTAGCCATTTTCCCTCCCCGGTGTCATATGACTCGTTAGTGTTACAAAGTCTCAGGTGTGAATGGGGAGCAGGTGTGTTAAATTTGGTGTAATCACTCTCATTCTGGTCCCTGGAAGTTTAACATGGGACCTCATGGCAAAGAACTCTGAGGATCTGAAAAAAATAATTTTTGCTCTACATAAAGATGGCCTAGGGCTAGGCTATAAGAAGATTGCCAAGACCTTGGTCGACCAAAGAAGTTGAGTGCATGTGCTCAGCCTCATATCCAATGGTTGTCTTTGGGAAAAAGACATATGAGTTCTGCCAGCATTGCTGCAGAGGTTGAAGGGGTGGGGGGTCAGCCTGTCAATGCTCAGACCATACACCGCACACTGCATCAAATTGGTCTGCATGGCTGTTTGCATGGCTGTCAACCCAGAAGGAAGCCTCTTCTAAAGATGATGCACAAAAAAGCACACAAACAGTTTGCTGAAGACAAGCAGACTAAGAACATGGATTACTGGAACCATGTCCTGTGGTCTGATGAGACCAAGATAAACTTGTTTTGTTCAGATGGTGTCAAGCGTGTGTGTCTTACCTACAAGTGTGTCTTACCTACAGTCAAGCATGGTGGTGGGAGTGTCATGGTCTGGGGCTGCATGAGTGCTGCCGGCACTGGGGAGCTACAGTTCATTGAGGGAACCATGAATGCCAACATGTACTCTGACATACTGAAGCAGAGCATGATCCCCTCTCTTCGGAGACTGGGCTGCAGGGCAGTATTCCAACATGATAACAATCCCAAACACACCTCCAACATGACCACTGCCTCGCTAAAGAAGCTGAGGGTAAAGGTGATGGAATGGCCAAGCATGTCTCCAGACCTAAACCCTATTGTTCATCTGTGGGGCATCCTCAAATGAAAGGTGGAGGAGCGCAAGGTCTCTAACATCCACCAGCTCCGTGATTTCATCATGGAGGAGTGGAAGAGGACTCCAGTGGCGATCTGTGAATCTCTGGTGAACTCTGTGCCAAGAGGGTTAAGGCAGTGCTGGAAAATAATGGTGGCCACACAAAATATTGACACTTTGGACCCAATTTGGACATTTTCACTTAGGGTTATGCTCACTTTTGTTGCCCGCGGTTTAGACATTAATGGCTGTGTGTTGAGTTATATTGAGGGGACAGCAAATTTACACCGTTATACAAGCTGTACACTCACTACTTTACATTGTAGCAAAGTGTCAATTTCTTCAGTGTTGTTACATGAAAAGATATAATAATATATACTAATATGTGAGGGGTGCACTCACTTTTGTGAGATACTGTGTATGTATATATATATATATATATATATATATATATATATATATACATATGGATAAAATAAAAGGGGAAAAGTGTGAGTCTGGCCATGGAAAATTATAGTAATAAACACTATGGATGGCTGGTGGGCATGTGCAATTGCCCATATTTGCTGAATATATCACCCATGACCCCCTACGCTGTGCTGCCCGTGCCTGGACTTCAGGCAGCAAATGGCTGAACAGCGAATGGGCTATGTTAGCCTCAAACCCATGTCCAACCCAAACTCAAATTTCTTCCTTACTGGTAAGTTACTTGATATGTAATCAAAATGGCACTAGACTGTGTTTGCATATTGGTTTGATTGTGATACCAATCACTGATTGTAGTCTCCCTTGTGGTACTATTGAAAACACTGCATAATGGCTCTACATTATATATAAAAATAAAAAAATAAATAAAGTACCATTATTCACAAAGTAAGTAATGGAGAGCCAAATAGAAAGATGATCATACTACCATTTGAGCATCAATTAGTACAGAGTGCACACAATTCCGGTCTGCTCTAATGAAATTGATAGGACCCTATCAGCTTTTTGTATATTCTAAAAAAGGCCCCAGGAAAATTCATAAGATCCATCTCCCTAGTCTAATGTATGGTAAGCAAGTGATAAACAAAAGTCAAGCCAAGTTATATAAACTGTAAAAAGAAAAGTTTGTTCAACATCCTAGGTTATGTCCTTTCTTGCTTCCAAAAAAATGGGTATATTGTATGTTTATACATGTCAGCAGGCTGACAGTTAGTTGTTTGTATGATAAATCTTCAAAGTGATCTGTTTAGAACAAATATGTAACAATTGATCTCAATATTTAAAAAAATTTAACCATATTTTACCTTAAAAAAATATTTTAGCCTTCCCTTCTTACTTTTTTCAGTATTCCTAAAAATAACAAAATGTATGAATATACACAAATTATAAGTGTAAGGAAAGGAGATGCAAAACAAAAAAGACAGCGGCAGAGGAGCAAGTCATTTATACAGATTGTTTAGGTAAGAAAAGTGGAACCAGGAGGGAGGGAGAGTGGAAAAAGAAGTGCATATCATAGGTCTCTAGAGAATAGCGATAGTACTCGTTAGTAAATGCCCTGTTAGCATTACTAAACACATTTAAAGAGCAGAGGTAACAGCAGGAGCTGGGAGGGGGAGTACAGACCCATGTGCAATAGTCTTGGAAGGTCTGGAGAGACTCTGAAAACAAATAGAGATTTTTAATCTACGGAGTCCCCTCACCTCACCTCCTGGTGGCTAACAATTAAAGGTACCCAAAGACGTACGATGGTAGTTGTAAGATTCAACTGGCTGGAGCAGGTGACAACCTCATGACTATGCCAGTCAACATTTTTGGAGGGAAATAATGATCAAATAGGTAATCAAACTTTATCTAGTGAACATTGTTACCCCCCAAAAAAGCAGCATCAGAGGCATCTGTGTGTTCATTTTCCCTATACTTCTCTGAGATATGAGCCAGAATGCTACGACAAGCCACGTGTTCATGTTTATGCAGGAAGATGATCCTGGAGACATCTAAAGACAATAGTATCAAGAGACAATAAAGACAATAGTAATTTAAATCTAAACCCAGGAGTACATTAAAAATCCATTCTGGCATAAAGGCTTGTACACAGGGACCAAATATTGTCCGTATTGGTGGGTTCAACAGAAACCGGTTGAGATTCGCCAAGTGTGTACAGCAGTCTGTCTAACAGAAACTAGTCTAATGACCACCTTCTGTCAAACAGGCATGCTGGAAAACCAGCAGCCGATCAGGTCTAGCATGGGGGGGCAGTCTCCCTGTCAGAACACAATAGCTTAGCAGAGGAGATGGCCACACTAACATCACTTGGTTAGTACAGTTACCTCTAAGTTGTTTTTCGTTCATGAAATAAGAATTAGAGCATATTATTTCAGAGACAAAAGCCAGAAATATTGTACAGACTTCTTGCACATTTTGTAAACAGCTTTGGTAGACCAAGGTTTAAAATGGAGAGACCTGGCAAGTTGTAATTAAGAAATCAAAATTAGAGAGTATTATGTCACAGAAAAAAGCCACAAATGTACAAATCCCATGCACACAATGTAAGTAGTAGGCCACATTTTCAGAGGGAGGCACAAGGCAGATTTTATCATGAAATAAAATTGAGGGTTTATTATCTCAGAGACAAAAGGCAGAAATATTGTACAGACTTAATGCACAGCATGTAAGCCTTTTAACTAGGCCACAATCACAGATGAGAGACCTGGCTGGATTTTATCATGAAAGAACTATTAGAGTGTATAACTGTCCCGGAGGAACACGATGGCTGCCATTGCTGACCTTTCCTTATGAAAATGTTAATTGTCTGTCATACTGACCGCCTTGCTTCATTATTATGATTTACTGAACCAGAACAAGCAGGCGCAGACATGGACTTCTGACTTGACTCTGACCTGCATGCATTGACTCTGATACTGAAAACCTAACTCCTGGCTCACCAGCCAGACCCATCCCTGTACCCCCTTCTGGAATGGGAGCACCTCCTGACCCTCCATATTCTTCTTACTTTGGAGGTGGGTGGAAACTGAATGGTACAGAAAGCAGTGCCACATAATGACGTGCTGCCCCTCTCTGCGGCATTCCTCCTGTGAGTCCAGAGCAGAGGGTGGAGCCTTGCCACCCTGAGATCCCAGGATTGGGTTGAATTGCTCTGAAAGTCATGCAACCCACAAGAGGTGTGAAACAGCACTGCTGTATTGGTAAGCCTTTTGGGACAGTGCCAGAGATTGGGTGAATATAGCGGCTAGAGCTGCTTTTTTAATTTCCTTTAAAATAGTACCAAGGGCTCACCCTTTTCAAACACCCCAGTACAATTACAGCTCCCCCCAGTCCTCAAACATGTACATGCTGTCCTTGTCAATGCAGCCAGGTCCTCCATGATCTGCCCTGTTTCATTGAACTTCCTGGTTGCAGGGGAGAGGTGAATGATTGGCTCCTGCATCTTTCTGTCAGGAGCTAGGAGGAGGGAGCAATAGCATAGGAGCACACAAGCAATGGTGCCTCCTTTGCAGCCCCTAGGCACGAGAGACACCAACAAACAGGATTGGGGATAATGGGTTGGGGACCACCCATGCATACAAGAAGGGTGGCATTTCAATGAAGCAGACTATACATTATGTACGTATAAGGCAAACCATACACCATTATTTGTTTTAGTTCCACCAGCAAGTTCAATAGACATAATTTAGCTAGTCCATACATGGATAGAAATTCAGCCTGTCCCTACTGAAACGACTTTCAATCCATGTGTGGCTGGCTTAAGTCTGTCCTTGATTTAAAATACAAAGAAAACAACTATTTAGTTTAATATCACTTTATATATTCTGGGGACTAATTTTTTCCTTTTCTGCCCAAACTTGAACTGGACTTACAGCTAGTGGGTCAACATCACAGACAGGTAACTAGCATTTTGAGGCAGAGATCAGCTTCAACAGCCCCTTAGGACATGTTCACCCCAGCCCACACAATAAAACCTGCATTTGGCACTGTTTACTTCTTTTCTCAAAGTGATATTAAAGTGGATGTAAAGCTTATTTTTTTTAAATAAAAATAACAAACATTCCTACACTTACCTGCTCTGTGCAATAGGTTTGCACAGAGCAGCCCCAATCCTCTTCTTCTGGAGTCCCCGGCGCTCCAGGCCCCTCCTCTTCATTGGGTGCCCCCCAGGGAAAGCTGCTTTCCCTGTGGGCACCCATGTGTGCTCGCTTCTGAGTCCTGCTGCTGCGTCCATTGACACAGACAGCGAGATTCGGCCCCACCCCCTGCTCCCATGTCTTCAGATTTGATTGACAGCAGTGGAAGCCAATCGCTCCCGCTGCTATAACTCTGTCCAATGAGGAGAGAGACAGTGGCTGGAGCCGCTACGCTCGTGCACATCACTAGACCCAGGCAAGGAAAAGGGAGGTCTTGGGGTAGCTGCAGCAGAGCATAGAATGCATTAAGGTGAAAAACCTTAAAGTGGTTTTAAAGGCACAAGGTTTTTTACCTTCATATATTGTATGCATAAAGGTAAAAAACCTTATGTGTGCAGCACCCCCAGCCCCCCTAATGCTTACCTGAGCCCCCTCTCGATCCAGAGATGTCCATGAAAGTCTTGCCTCTCCGGGGACTTGCACTTCTGATTGGCTTCAATCACAGCCAGTGAGCCAATCAGGAGATGGATGGGGCGTGGCCACCGCTTAGTGTGTGATTAGACACACAGAGCCACGGGTCTGGAGCGTGCCTGCTTGGGTGCCCCCACAGCAAGCTGCTTGCTGTGGGGGTACCCAGCAGTTGAGAGGAGCCAGGAGTGCCAATGTGGGACCCGAGAAGAGGAGGACCCTGGCTGCTCTGTACAAAACCATTGCATAGAACAGGTAACTATAACATGTTTGTTATTTAATATAAAAAAGGCTTTGATATCACTTTAAGGCTTTCGGATCACTTTAAACCCTCCGTTTTTAAGCACTTTTAGCAGCTAATTAAATCTTACTAAGTATGCAGCTTCTTTATTTTTTAATCCTTGCCTATGTTCCAGTTTAATCTAGTGCCATGACTGCTGCCCCAGGTTTCCTGTTTCAGGCTGGTTCCTTTTTCCTGCAGCACCCTACATAGTCACCCGTGTATGCAGAGACTAGAGCTGTGTCTCTCTACACTGCGTGTATCAGAAGAAACACACAGCCCCAAAGCCTAGGATAGCAAGGCACTCCCCTGCTCCTCCCTTCTCCAAGCTAACAACCTGGCTTGAGACTCCACTGTCCACTGTTAACTCTTTCCTGTGGAGACCAGAAGTTCAGGGAAGCAGCAGTGAGAGAACAAAAGCCAGCAGCATTTAAAGTTGTAAACTGCTGGGGGTAAGAATTTTAACAAATGGTTAACTACGTGAAATTGATCTTACTGTGTTACATGTGTTAAGCTAAAAGAACACTGAGGGCTTAATACTACCTTAAATTTTATTGACGTGTCACAAAATGACAATTCGCTCAAGTCTATGCATTGTGACTCACTGTGGTCACATGCGATGACCTGCTTTGCGCTGCATGAAAATGCAGACATGATCCATTTTTAATGCAGTTCACTGCATTGCACCCCAATATAGTGTTATGGTGTACAATTGTGTTCTTAGGGACCTTGCGTTGATCTATGCAGATGAACGCAGCCCAGTGAATATGTGAATGAGCCCTAATTAATTTTATAAGTTAACCTGACCTGACCTTTCCTTCTGAAAAGTGCAGTCTCATGGCTGTCTTGCTTTTCACCTGATTTTAGTACGTTTTGTGTCTCTGAATGAAAAAAATATACAGACCAATTGTCCCACTTTCCCTGGATACATGCTTGCTTGGCTCATCGATTTAGAAAGTAGTGAAGCCAAATACAAACGGACAACTAGCATTTTCTTTTTGACAAACATTTAAACATTCCATGAGCCAGAGCAGTACAAAACAGTTCAAATAAAAATTCTAGGTTTCTTATTGAGAGTTGTTACAAAATCACCCTCCTGCCTCCTCAATATTGAAACATTTATATTTTATGGATGATCATCGTTCAGCTATGGAGGTGTCTCCTGAGTCTCAAATATCAATCAAATTTCAGTGGTTCTTAAGGGAGCCAAAATGGGTTGGAAGAGAAAGATTGCCTTGATGTATACCGTTCCTCCTATGAAATTGTGGTTAGGTAAAATTGGGGAATAGAAGAGGGACGGGGGTTAGAGGGTTCTAGAAAACAGTATTGGAGTTGGGTCGAGAGGGTGGTTAGGGGTTTAGGGTCGGGGTTGGGTCCTTGCCACCATATCATGAACATTAATGACTACTTTGTCAAAATCCAACAGAGTGTGGTCAAAATCAGGTGGGAGATAATGATCGATTCATTGCATCCAGAGTCGTTTGAACTTAGAGATGGAGTCCTTGAGGAACACTGCCATTTTCTCATTGGGGAGGAACAAATTCACTCTCTGTTTCACTTGTCCAATCACGGGGGGGTCAATGACCACTATGGTTTTGCAATAACCCGTTTGGCTATTGTAAAAAAAAATGTCAGAAGACATAATTGGTTCTTCATACAGGATTCAGGCTTTAGGATTAGTTTGGGCTTTTTTTGGATACCTTTCTTCAGAAGTGTAAAAACCAACCAATACACACCAGTCCTGTATCTTTTAATGTGGGGCCATTCCCATCATACATGTAAATGGGTACTCAGGATCAGACATTCCCTAAAGCAGAAGGTCTTCAAACCTTTCAGTATGAGGACCGCATCATACATTTTACAAATATTCATGGGCCACAACCCCCCCCCCCAAAATAACCCCAAAAAACACTTCTATAAATTGCATCAGCGTTCTACCAGTGTCCGCCCCTTAATTCAAGGTCCCCAGCAGAGTCCCCCTTACATAATGGTCCCCATCAGAGTTCCCCCTTATTTTAGTGTCACCATCAGATCTCCCCTTAAATCAGGATCTTCATCAGAGTTTCCGTAATTTCAGGGTCCCCTTTAGAGTCCCCTCTTCATGGGAGCTCCCCTTACATCAGGATCCCTATCAGAGTTTTCCCCTTACTTCCGGGCCCCCATACATCAGGGTTCCTATTAGAGTCCCCCTTACAGCAGGCTATCTAGCAGAGTCCTCCCTACAACAGGGTTCTCTTACTTAAGAGTCCCCAGAAGAGTCCCTCTTACATCAGGGTCCCTATCAGACTCCCCTAGCAGAGTCCTCCTTACATCAAGGTCCCCATCAGAGTCTCCCCTTATTTCAGGGTCCCCATCATAGGTGTGCACAGCCTAATGCATTAGGGTGTGTACCCTAAAGCTCAAACACGCATGTGCATGTTTGTGTATGTATATATGTATGTATGTATGTGTAATATATATACAGACACACGCTTATAAATAAATGTAAAAAAAAAATTAAAAATGTATTAAAACATGGACAGTGTCAGTAGGGCAGTGGTTGGTGCCAGTTGTTTTTTTTTATTTTTATTGTTTTATTTTCATGGTATTTTTTACAATTTTTTTAGGCATCCCATTGGGGGGCTTTGGTGAAATATCGACAGGGGGGTTCTACTCTGCATGGAGTGATTAGGGTGTGTCCAGGCACACCTGGCACACACTCTGCACATGCCTATGGTCCCCATTAAAGTTCCCCTTACATTAGGATCCCCATCAGAGTCCCTCTTACATGAGGGTTCCCATTGGAGTTTCCCCTAATTCAGGGTTCTCATGAGAGTCTACCTTATCTCAGATTCATGCTTACATTAGTGTCCCCATCGGAGTCCCCCCTTACTTCAGGATCCCAACCAGAGTCCCCCTTTATTTCAGGGTCCCCTTTAGAGTCCCCCTTTCTTCAAGGTCCCCATCAAAGTTCCCTTTACATTAGAATCCCCATCAGAGTCCCTCTTACATCAGGGTTCCCATTAGAGTTTCCCCTACTTCAGGGTTCTCGTGAGAGTCTACCTTATCTCAGATTCATGCTTACATTAGTGTCTCCATCGGAGTCCCCCCTTACTTCAGGATCCCCACCAGAGTCCCCCTTTATTTCAGGGTCCCCATCAGAGTCCCCCCTTACGTCAAGGTCCCCGTCAAAGTCCCCTTTACATTAGGATCCCCATCAGAGTCCCTCTTACATGAGAGTTCCCATTGGAGTTCCTCCTACATCAGGGTTCCCGTTGGAGTTCCCCCTAACATCAGGGTTCCCAACAGAGTTTCCCTTACTTGAGGGTTCTTGTGAGAGTCCACCTTATCTCAGAATCCTGCTTACATTAGTGTCCCCATCAGAGTCCCCCCATCCTTCAGGGTCCCCAATGAGAGCTCCCCCATACTTCAAGGTCCCCATCAGAGTCCCCCATACTTCAAGGTCCCCATCAAAGTCCCTTTTACATTAGGATCCCCATCGGAGTCCCTCTTACATCAGGGTTCCCATTGGAGTTTCCCCTAATTCAGGGTTCTCATGAGAGTCTACCTTATCTCAGATTCATGCTTACATTAGTGTCCCCATCGGAGTCCCCCCTTACTTCAGGATCCCAACCAGAGTCCCCCTTTATTTCAGGGTCCCCTTTAGAGTCCCCCTTTCTTCAAGGTCCCCATCAAAGTTCCCTTTACATTAGAATCCCCATCAGAGTCCCTCTTACATCAGGGTTCCCATTAGAGTTTCCCCTACTTCAGGGTTCTCGTGAGAGTCTACCTTATCTCAGATTCATGCTTACATTAGTGTCTCCATCGGAGTCCCCCCTTACTTCAGGATCCCCACCAGAGTCCCCCTTTATTTCAGGGTCCCCATCAGAGTCCCCCCTTACGTCAAGGTCCCCGTCAAAGTCCCCTTTACATTAGGATCCCCATCAGAGTCCCTCTTACATGAGAGTTCCCATTGGAGTTCCTCCTACATCAGGGTTCCCGTTGGAGTTCCCCCTAACATCAGGGTTCCCAACAGAGTTTCCCTTACTTGAGGGTTCTTGTGAGAGTCCACCTTATCTCAGAATCCTGCTTACATTAGTGTCCCCATCAGAGTCCCCCCATCCTTCAGGGTCCCCAATGAGAGCTCCCCCATACTTCAAGGTCCCCATCAGAGTCCCCCATACTTCAAGGTCCCCATCAAAGTCCCTTTTACATTAGGATCCCCATCGGAGTCCCTCTTACATCAGGGTTCCCATTGGAGTTTCCCCTAATTCAGGGTTCTCATGAGAGTCTACCTTATCTCAGATTCATGCTTACATTAGTGTCCCCATCGGAGTCCCCCCTTACTTCAGGATCCCAACCAGAGTTCCCCTTTATTTCAGGGTCCCCTTTAGAGTCCCCCTTTCTTCAAGGTCCCCATCAAAGTTCCCTTTACATTAGGATCCCCATCAGAGTCCCTCTTACATCAGGGTTCCCATTGGAGTTTTCCCTAATTCAGGGTTCTCATGAGAGTCTACCTTATCTCAGATTCATGCTTACATTAGTGTCCCCATCGGAGTCCCCCCTTACTTCAGGATCCCCATCAGAGTCCCCCTTTATTTCAGGATCCCCATCAGAGTCCCCCTTTATTTCAGGGTCCCCATCAGAGTCCCGATTATTTCAAGGTCCCCATCAAAGTCCCTTTTACATTAGAATCCCCATCTTACATCTTACATCAGGGACCCATTGGGCTCCCACTTCAGTGTCCCACCAGTGACACATTTTGACAAGTAGTATTGTCACAAGGCACAAGGCGCCTCCAGTGAGAAGACTAGAGGAGAGATGTATTTTGAAATGCCACGAAGTTCTGTGTAGAGG
>BLSH010024769.1:1812587-1836277 GCA_018402905.1 Glandirana rugosa | reverse complement strand
CCCCCCCCCCCCCCCCCCCCCCGTGAAGAGCCGTAGCTGGCAGCCCATCAATAGCTACCCATTGGGCTGGCAGCAGAGAGGAGTCAGCGTGGGTAGTTGGCACTGAATATTGGAAGTAAAAGGCATCTCTCTTTGATGGTCCTAATGGTTGCAGCATGCGGTCTCCGGGGGATCGGGCTGCATTGAGCTCGGTGATAAGAGGAGCCCCATAGCGGAGCACACCACGCTCGCTGTGTGTATCTCAGGGAGGAAGGAAGAAGGGGGTGGAGGTGGTGATGAGAGGAGGATAGTAAAGTGACAGAGGGCGGCACGTGGCACAGAACAGGGTGGGCAGGCTGGCACTGGATCGGCGAGGATCTCTCCGGGATCGGGGAAGGGGTGGTCTCTGGAATAAGGAGGGGATCTAATAGGAGAGAAGACTGCTAGTCCGGGCACTGACTGTCTGCCAGGCGGCTCACTGCTCCGCTCTCCGCAAACTTTTCACTGCGATGGCAGCCAAACTTTCCCAGCACCACTCCATCCGATGACTGTCCGCCACCCATAGGATGAGCTGAGAGTCCACCTACCCCCTACAGGGACCATGGCAGTGGGGGCACAGCCCCAGACAGACAATGGCCGGGTGCCATCCTTGTCCCTGGCACCCGTCTCCGGCCAGGACAGCGGCATGGAGTTCGTGGCACTGACAGCCGTACAGACTGACAGCGGCAGCCCCCGGCGCCTAGGGCTCCTGGGCACTCCTCTACCGGGGCCCCCGCGGAGCTCTGCATCCCACAAGAGGTACCGTCGGCTGCAGAATTATCTCTACAACGTGCTGGAGAGACCCCGGGGATGGGCCTTCGTTTACCATGTCTTCATGTAAGTACCCATGTCATAGGGTAGGCTCACCACACACTATACAATCTCATTGTACAATCTGCTACAGGCTCACCAGACACTACACAATCTTATTGTACAATCTGCTCACCAGACACTATAAAATTTCATAATACTATCTGCTTTAAGCTCACCAGACACTATACAATCTCATTATACTATCTGCTTTAACCTCACCAGACACTATGCAATCTCATTGTACAATCTGATACAGGCTTACCAGACACTATGCGATCTCATTGTACAACCTGCTTTAGGCACACCAGACACTATGCACTCTCATTGTACAATATGATTTAGGCTCACCAGACACTATATAATATCATTGTACAATGTGATTTAGGCTCACCAGACACTATGCAATCTCATTGTACAGTCTGCTTTAGGCTCACCAGACACTAAACAATCTCATTTTACAATCTGATTTTGGTTCACCGGACACTATACAATCTCATTGTACAATCTGATTTAGGCTCACCAGACACTATACAATCTCATTGTACAATCTGCTGCAGGCTCACCGGACACTACACAATCTCATTGTACAATCTGCTCACCAGACATATATGCTTTAAACTCATCAGATACTATATAATCTCATTATGCTATCTGCTTTAAGCTCACCAGACACTATACAATCTCATACTATCTGCTTACACTATCTGCTTTAAGCTCACCAGACACTATACCATCTCATTATACTATCTGCTTTAAGCTCACCAAACGCTATGCAATCTCATTGTACAATCTAATTTATGCTCACCAGACACTATACAATCTCATTGTACAGTCTGATTTAGGTTCACCAGATACTATACAATCTCATTGTACAATATGATTTAGGCTCACCAGACACTATGCAATCTCATTGTACAGTCTGCTGTATGCTCACCAGACACTATACAATCTCATTGTACCATCTGATTTAGGCTTACCAGACACTATACAATCTCATTGTACAACCTTCTTTAGACACACCAGACTCTATACAATCTCATTGTACAATCTGATTTAGGTGCACCAGACACTATACAATCTCATTGTACAACCTGCTTTAGACACACCAGACTATATACAATCTCATTGTACAATTTGCTCACCAGACACTATACAATCTCATTATACAGTCTGCTTTAAGCTCACCAGATACTATACAATCTCATTGTACAGTCTGCTTTAGGCTCACCAGACTCTATACAGTATTATTGTACAATCGGATTTAGGCTCACCAGACACTATGCAATCTCATTGTTTAGTCTGCTTTAGGCTCACCAGACACTATACAATCTCACAGTACAACCTGATTTATGCTCACCAGACACTATACAATCTCATTGTACAACCTGCTTTAGACACACCAGACTCTATACAATCTCATTGTTCAATCTGCTCACCAGACACTATACAATATTGTTATACAATCTGCTTTAATCTCATCAGATACTATACAATCTCATTGTACAGTCTGCTTTAGGCTCACCAGACTCTATACAATCTCGCTGTACAATCGTATTTAGAATGTCCAGACACTATACAGTCTCATTGTACAATCTGCTTTAGGCTCACCAGACACCATACAATCTCATTATACAATCTGCTTTAAGGCTTACCAGACAGTGTACAATCTCTTTGTGCAATCCTGCTTTAGGCTCACCAGACTCTATACAGTATCATTGTACAATCTGCTTTAGGCTCACCAGACACCATACAATCTCATTATACAATCTGCTTTAAGGCTCACCAGACAGTATACAATCTCTTTGTACAATCCTGCTTTAGGCTCACCAGACTCTATACAGTATCATTGTACAATCTGCTTTAAGCTCACCAGACACTATACAATCTCATTAGATACAAATTAAATGCATTGTTTAGGTCCAGCCTCACATTGCATGCTTTTGGAAGACTGTACAAAGATTGTACAATCAGTGCATGGCCAGCTTTAAATCTATCAACTACGCTGTGCAAGGACCTGCCTGATTTAAACTGAGCAGGTTGTTTAGGTTTGTCCTCAGATCACATTGTTTTGTTAAATCGAACTAAGATTGTATAGATATTGTATAATGCATGGGCGGCTTTAAGGTGACCATACATTGTCCGTTCTGTTTTTACAATCTCCTTTGAATCTACCAACAACTATGTAATATGAGGAAAGTCTGGCCACACATTGAAAGTAGTGTTTAGGTTTGTCTTCATATAGTTTGGGTAACTCTAAAGGAGATTGTACATATATTGTAGAATCAGATTGCATAGTATATGATCAGCTGTCGACTGATGTCAAACGGGTGACTTAGGCAGCAATACTGTCACTGGTGATTTTGTTGAATTTGTTAGTGGCTGGATTACTGAAAGGCTGTCCATTTGTCCCTATGGATTCACTCACTCTGTAGCTGATGTTGCTCCATCAGTACTTATTATTATTAGTTGTTGTTATTATTATTAGTGTTTGTTATTGTTATTATTGTTGTTTGTTATTCATTTTATGATTATTACTATATATTGTATATAGCGCCAACAGTTTGCACAGCACTTTACAAACTAAAGGGAGACAGCACAGCTACAACAATATAAGAGGGTAAGGAGGACCCTGCTGTTGGGAGCTTACAATCTAAATGGAGAGGCCACTGATAAAAAAGGTGATGGAGATACAGCAGCGTTCAGGCCAGCGAGAGAGCGACATCTGGTTGTGTCTGGCTACAGAGGCAGTGATTCCATAGGGACAGACAGGCAGCCTCCTTAGCAATCCTGCTGCTGGTAATTTGTCTCTAATGACAGAATCATCCACCTGACTTCAGCCTTAGAGCAGCAGCTTACATGGTGTACGCTAGTAACTCCTATACACTGCAATCTATAACACAGAGCTGCCTATCTATCACTACATACGTAGGTACACAACTATTTCTAGATGTCCCTTCCTTATTTCATACAGCACAAATATCCTCATGTTTCATGGGAAGAGAAAAGAGTTTGTAAAAAAGAATGATGTTCCCTTAAGAACCACAGATGCTCTGCAAGTAAAGGGGTCAATGCAAATGTGATTATTGTACTATTTCTGCCGAGCAAACTCTACCGATGGGTTTCTGAAAATCTGTCTGCCTGGGTCTTTGGGATCTGTAATGTTGCCAGTGTTGCCATGGCACTTACTAGCGCAGTCAGTGTTTAGATTTCTTTTTCTTTCATGATATATGCTATTTATTATTCAGACAAAGGATAAAGGAAGTCATTAATATTAATGCCCTAGTTTGAATACTTTCAGAGTTGACATTTGTAAAAGTCAATTTTTTAGCTTGAGGATCTTTATTAATACTGTAGTAAAGCTTGTTTTGGTATTTGTGACATTTTGGACACTCATGACTTAGTGTTCCTCGCTTACTGCCTGAAAGTGAACAATACTGCTAAGCTCTAAGCAGCCATTCTCAGCCAGTGTTTCGTGGAACCCTAGGTTCTTCCAGAGGTTGATAGAGGTTCATAGAGCTGTGGCTTATTGACTTCCCATCTAGTGATGCCTTCATAGATCCAGGTCCATCATCACTGCAGAGCTAGTGGCTGATCCACAGAAACTATAACAAGTCATCACAACTGTCTACACCAGCCTTTCTCAATCAGGGTTTTGTGGAAGCCTAGGGTTCCTCCAGAGGTTGCAGGGGGTGTCTTGATCAATGAGTAACTTTTCCCGCTCAGATAAGGAGGGCATTCTTCTCAATAGCCATCAATGTATTGGGCAATTTCCTAATGACTCCCAATGGACCAATCTTAGCCGACATTCTCTGAGACTGGAAAATTATTTTGAGGGTTCACCTAAGGTGAAAAAAAAAGGTTGAGAAAGACTGCCTCAATGTAATCTGTGCAAAGGTATGTGGTGATCCCCAGAAACTATAACAAGTCATCACAACTATCTACACCAGCCTTTCTCAATCAGGGTTTTGTGGAAGCCTAGGGTTCCTCCAGAGGTTGCAGGGGGTTTCTTGATCAATAAGTAACTTTTTCCTCTCAGATAAGTTCCCACTGAGGTAAATGATTGTTTTAGCTTTATGTATGAGGGGAATTCTTTCACTGACCACAAATATAAGGAGCAATCCTCCCACTGACCATCATGGTAATGTACCGTGAGCTGTAGATATAGTCATTATTAGCAGGGGTTCCCTAAGACAAGAATGTTATCTTAAGGGTCCCTCTATGTTAAAAAAGTTGAGAAAGTCTGCCTTAAGATATTCTGTGCAAAGGTATTGTGGTGACAGACAGAAACAATCACAGGTCAACTCCTTTAACTGTCTACACCAGCCTTTCTCATGCAGGGTTTTGTGGAAGGCTAGGGTTCCTCCAGAGGTTGCTGGGGGTTCCTTGATCAATGAGAAATGTATGCCTCTCAGATAAGGTCCCACTGATGCAAGTTATTGTTTTTGCTATCTGTATGAGGGGGATTCTTCCCACTGACCACAAATGTAAGGAGCATTCTTCCCACTGAAGATTAATGGTAATGTACCATGAGCTGTAGATATAGAAATGAGGGTTGCGTGACAGCAGAACAGCATTGTAAGGGTTCCTCTCCATTAAAAAGTTTGGGAAAGGCTGATCTAAACTAAGGAGATGGAAAGTGGTTGCTCATTGGTTGCTGTGGTTTATAATAAATCATTGCAATTTACATTTTTCAAATAAACCATTTTGAATATTATATACTTATTTTTGTAGCACTTTCTTTGTACCACACTATCAAATAGACTGATTAAATAAGTGCCATGGAAAGAAAACCTTAAAAAATAAAGTTCTTATTATTAAATATATCCTGTTTGCATTTTTTTAATAGCTGAACTGCTAACCTTAGCTGATCCCTTAACCAGACCACCAGAATTATTTTGTGTCTATAGATGCCCAGATGTGAAATTACTGGGAGCCAGTGGAATGATGTGTCTGGCCTCCCCGACACACAACTCCTAATATTGGAATCATGCCACATGTATGACTGTTAGAGGCACGGGAACTCCATCATTATATTAAATTGATGCATGAATAAATTCAATTACATTAAATTATGTTGAGTTTTTTTGAATTTGCATTGGGTTCGTTGTGTTTTGAGTTGAGCTGCAATTAGAGTTTAACATAACAAGAACAATATATATATATATATATATAATTTTTATTTGTTTCATTTTTGCAAATACCTGTCTTATTTTCATTTTACAAAGTTGTTACAATACTATTATATTGCGATTTATTTATTGACTAGTTATTTGGTCACCCTTTAATATTGTAACATGTTGACTTTCTTAAGGACTTGGTTTAACCCTACAGTTGAAATGTGTATCAGAGTGGCCCATATCTGCTCTGCCCCCGCCTCCACCAGTAACAAGATCTTTATTTGCAAGATTATAGCATTGTGGTTCCCTGGTTTAGAGTCATGCTCTCTTGTGACATACATAAATAGACCGTGCTTGGTCAAACTAGCCAGTGATCCCATCATAAAAAAGGACAGGAATGTTTTGGAATGTCCCAAAGGCTGTAGCAAGGGATGCTGAAATCAGCAACCCTGCTCATTATTTTGGTGCTGATTTAGGAAACCTGGGGCAGGAAGAGTGGGGTTGATGACCCCAACTACCAATCAGATTTTACTTGTCATTTTGTTGCAGTGCAAAAATGACTGTGATGGGAAATAATTCTACCTTCTTAGTCTACAGTTCTCTTCATAGCCTGTATTCTGCAAAATGGAATGAGAGCATAGCTATAAATATACATATTAGGTGCGTTGTGTAGCGGGAAAGGATATACAATATTTATTGAACTGTATAACAGAATATACTGTATGTTAAAGAAGATATATTTAATATAGTTGTGATGGGCTACACATGGCATGACAAAAAATGCTGTACATATTTGATGGGTTCATTCAGCGTACACATCCCAATATACAGCACAAGGATTCAATACTGTTCTGTCATATACCTTCATTATTATACTTTATCAAATAAACTTAAATATCTATAAAATATATTACTGAGGCAACCACAGTCTAAATTCTTGCTTTTTGCTCAGTACGACTACTGTCATTCTTTTAACTAGCTTTCTTTTTTGCATACTCTTTTTGTTCCCAGTTGCCAAGTGCCTTGCGATCGGCAGGACAGTCCCCTCATTTTACTAATTCCCCTGTTATCCCCATGTCCTACAGAATGTCCCACCAGGCAAGGAACAGCACCGCATTGCTATTTTGTTTATCACACTAAAGTGTTGTCTCAAGTTATTCAGGAACGTTGGCAACTATGTTATTGTAGTTTATTATAAATGTTGCCACCAGGCTTCTCACTTCCCCAACTGCACAACATCTTTATATATTGGTAGCTCTCACCTAATTTGCTGAATGGTGATAATTCTGCCCTCCTGGTAACTCATTGTAACTTTTTCATCCAGTAAATGCGCAGTCTGTCAATGGTTTTATGATTGTTTGCAAATCTAGGGTCTGTTCAGACCTTGAAGTCCTGGTGCAATGGATTAATGAACGTGCGTTAACAATCTTTCTGTACTTGTTAATGTGTGTTGCATTAAGGTAGCCTATTCAAACTAAAGGTCTGGCAACACACTAAAAATGTTAACAATAGGGACAAGCACCATTTTTTTGGCAATGCAATGCACAGCAGTGCAACATAGTGCAATACTGCACATTGTAGTGCACTACAATTCACGTGCTTTGGGTCAAACTCAAAATGAATGACACTGCAAAATACAGCTTTGGAAAGATATGAATGGGCCATAAACCCTAACTGGGTGACACTTCATTTGCTACATAACTATGTGTCATTAACTTGTTCGTCTACATACTGTTATTTTTCATTCTTTTTTGCATCTCAGGGCTGCTGATCTCCTCAAGCCTCCTAAAGCCATATCATGTCTACATGCAGTGTGTCTAAGACAAAAACTATTTTGGATGAGGAATGGGATTTCAGGGTGCCAAAATTTTCACATAATGCAGCGATTTTGATAAAAAATGTATTTTATTTTTATCAATATAAGATTTAAAAAAGACCATCAAAGGTGAATCGTACAATATGAGTACACATGCACAGGTGTGCGCTCTACATGTTCCGCCTTGATGTTGGCTTCCTCAGGAGTCTCTTCAACACCTTGTACAGAATTTTTGTTTATCACTCTAAAGTG
Source organism: Glandirana rugosa (assembly GCA_018402905.1). Classification (NCBI taxonomy): domain Eukaryota; kingdom Metazoa; phylum Chordata; class Amphibia; order Anura; family Ranidae; genus Glandirana; species Glandirana rugosa. Next base: position 1,828,261 of record BLSH010024769.1, on the reverse strand, counting down.
TTGTCTCAAGTTTTTCAGGAATGTTGGCAACTATGTTATTGTAGTTTATTATAAATGCTGCCACCAGGCTTCTCACTTCCCCAACTGCACAACATCTTTATATATTGGTAGCTCTCACCTAATTTGCTGAATGGTGATAATTCTGCCCTCCTGGTAACTCATTGTAACTTTTTCATCCAGTAAATGCGCAGTCTGTCAATGGTTTTATGATTGTTTGCATATCTAGGGTCTGTTCAGACCTTGAAGTCCTGGTGCAATGGATTAACGAGCATGCGTTAACAATCTTTCTGTACTTGTTAATGTGTGTTGCATTAAGGAAGCCTATTCAAACTAAAGGTCTGGCAACACACTAAAAATGTTAACAATATGGACAAGCACCATTTTTTTGGCAATGCAATGCACAGCAGTGCAACATTTTTTCACAATTCACGTGGTTTGGGTCCAACTCAAAATGAATGACATTGCAAAATACAGCTCTGGAAAGGTATGAATGGGCCACAAACCCTAACTGGGTGACACTTAATTTGCTACATAACTATGTGTCATTAACTTGTCCATCTACATACTGTTATTTTTCATTCTTTTTTGCATCTCAGGGCTGCTGATCTCCTTAAGCCTCTTTACAGCCATATCATGTCTACATGCAGTGTGTCTAAGACAAGGACAATTTTGGATGAGGAATGGGATTTCAGGGTGCCAACATTTTCACATAATGCAGTGATTTTGATAAAAAATTTATTTTATTTTAATCAATATAAGATTTAAAAAAGACCATCAAAGGTGAATCATACAATATGAGTACAAATACACAGGTGTGTGCTCTACATGTTCCGGCTTGATGTCGGCTTCCTCAGGAGTCTCTTCAACACCTTGTACAAAATTGTATCACTAGGGTAAACAAAAGACATATTTTAGTGTTACATACGATACATATGATACATATGAACCCCAACAGATTTTCACTGACATTGGGGAAAAGATATCTTTGTATTGAATTTGAACAAATTAATCTAAATAAAATAAAAATACATATAGAAAAAAATACATCAAACTTTTATTGATCAATATGCAATCATTATTAATACATAAAAAACATTGCTGGTTACCCAGATAACACATAATCCTCACATCAGGTGACAGAAAATATGGAGAAGCGGACGCTGGTAAAATGTGGATGATCCAGGGGCATCAGAGAGCCATAGAGGAGACAACACCACTGACGGAATAAATTGATTTTAATTTTAAAAGTTTTATGTAAATGTGTATACATATTCTCTATACATTCCTATGCAATGCCAAGGGTAAAAATGTTACCATAATTAATTTATTAATCAAATAAATTAACTAAAAAATGTATTATATGCATGTAATTTTAGTTCATTTATTTGATTAATAAATTAATTATTACAAAATGTTTACACTTGGCATTACATAGGAGTATATAGAGAATATATATACACATTTATATAATTTTTTTTAAATTAAAATCAATTTATTTTGTCAGCGGTGTTGTCTCCTCTATGGCTCACTGATGCTCCTGGATCTTCCACATTTTACCAGCAATGTTTTTTTATGTATTAATAGTGATTGCATATTGATCAATACAAGTTTGACATATTTTTTGCTATATGTATTTTTATTTTATTTCGATTAATTTGTTCAAATTCAATACAAAGATATCTTTTCTCCAGTGAAAATATGTATCATATGTAACACTAAAAGATGTCTTGTGTTTACCCTGGTGATAACATTTTGTACAAGGTGTTGAACAGACTCCTGAGGAAGCCAACATCAAGGAGCAATATGTAGAGTGCACACCTGTTTATTTGTACTCATATTGTATGATTCAACTATGATGGTCTTTTTTAAATTTTATATTGGTTAAAATAAAATATATTTTTTTATCAAAATAAATGCATTATGTGAAAATGTTGGCACCCTGAAATCCCATTCCTCATCCAAAATTGTTCTTGAATTCATATAAGGGAGCTGGTGCATGTTTTAGATATCCCTCTGTTTCCCCTGATCTCCTTCTCTTGAGTCTAAGACAAACTTTGCAAAGTATCTAAGGCAAACTTTGTCTCAACTTCGTGCTGACTGGAGCACAGCCAGTCAGCTGTGGAAAAATTAAAGATAAAAGCTGATTGGTTGCCATGGGCATTGCCACCAGCTGAACTTGTCCTAGAGACTTATTAATGACCTCCAGTTTCTCGGCCTGGCTGCTTGTAGTCTACAACAGGGTTGCATATGACAGCGTGACAATGCAGAAGTACTATTGAGAGACAGTTGTCACCCCATAACAGCAAGTACCTTAACAATACCATCATGGCAGGATCACCAGATATTATTTTAATGAAAGCTGCAGTTTTAAAGCTTTTGTATAGCATGTTAAAATGGTATACAAAATTGTAGTGATTGAGTATATATACAGTGCCTTGAATAAGTATTTATACCCTTTGACATTTTCCACATTTTGTCATGTTTCAACCAAAAACAAAAAATTATTTTATTGGGATTTTATGTGATAGACCAACACAAAGTGGCGCATAATTGTGAGGTGAAAGGAAAATGATAAATGGTTTTCAACATTTTTTGCAAATAAATAGCTTAAAAATGTGGTGTGCATTTGTATTCAGCCCCCCTGAGTCAATACTTTGTAGAACCACCTTTCCCTGCAATTACAGCTGCAAGTTTTTTTGGGGATGTCTCTACCAGCTTTGTACATCTAGAGAGTGTAATATTTGCCCATTCTTCTTTGCAAAATAGCTCAAGCTCTGTCAGATTGGATGGAGAGCATCTGTGAACAGCAGTTTTCAAGTCTTGCCACAGATTCTCAATTGGATTTAGGTCTGGACTTTGACTGGGCCATTCTAACACATGAATATGATTTGATCTAAACCATTCCATTGTAGCTCTGGCTGTATGTTTAGGGTCGTTGTCCTGCTGGAAGGTGAACCTCCGCCCAAGTCTCAAGTCTTTTGCAGACTCTAACAGGTTTTCTTCTAAGATTGCCTTGTATTTGGCTCCATCCATCTTCCCATCAACTCTGAGCAGATTCCCTGTCCCTGCTGAAGAAAAGCATCCCCACAACATGATGCTGCCACCACCATGTTTCACGGTGGGGGATGGTGTGTTCAGGGTGATGTGCAGTGTTACTTTTCCACCACACATAGCGTTTTGCTTTTAGGCTAAACAGTTGAATGTTGGTCTCATCTGACCAGAGCACCTTCTTCCACATGTTTGCTGTGTCCCCCACATGGCTTCTCGCAAACTGCAAATGAAACTTCTTGTGGCTTTCTTTCAACAATGGCTTTCTTCTTGTCACTCTTCCATAAAGGGCAGATTTGTGGAGTGCACGACTAATAGTTGTCCTTTGGACAGATTCTCCTATCTGAGCTGTGGACCTCTGCAGCTCCTCCAGAGTTACCATGGGCCTCTTGGCTGCTTCCCTGATTAATGCTTTCCTTGCCCAGTCTGTCAGTTTAGGTGCACAGCCATGTCTTGGTAGGTTTGCAGTTGCATTATACTCTTTCCATTCTCAGATGATGGATTGAACAGTGCTCTGTGAGATGTTCAAAGCTTGGGATATTTTTTAATAACCTAACCCTGCTTTAAACTTCTCCACAACTTTATCCCTGACCTGTCTGGTGTGTTCCTTGGCCTTTATGATGCTGTTTTTTCACTAAGGTTCTTTAACAAACCTCTGGGGGCTTCACAGAACAGCTTTAATTATACTGAGATTAAATTACACAGAGGTGGACTCTTTTTACTAATTAGGTGATTTTGGGGGTGAGGGGGGGCATGAGTTCCTCGTTTTGACAGGTACTCGCTCCCACTTACGGCTCAGTTTGCCATGACAAACTGAACCAGAAGTTCTCCCCCCCTCTTTCCCTGCAGCCTTCTGGGTCACTTTACAGGTTCTAGAAGACTGTGGCCCATTCACAAAACGCAGCATGCTTCGTGCATGTGCAGTAGGAAACCGACTGTGAAGCCGCAAGGCTTCACTGCCAGTTTCCTATGGTCAAGATGGCGGTGTCAGCACCCGATAGCCAATTAAAAAATAGTCTCAGGTGAGGACACCGCTGGATGCCTGGATAGGTAAGTGCTCTAATATTAAAAGTAGTTGTAGCTGCTGACTGGTAATTTTTCCGAAGGAGCCTGGAGCTCCTCTTTAAAGATCAAAATTAAAGCACCCACATTTTTCACTCCTAACCATGCAGCACTAATGTGGATCCTTTAATATCAATTGGTAATTTTTTTTTTCTGCTCACTTACCTAATTTATGCCTATATCTAATTTCACTTCCTCCTTTAGGGGGCACGGCGCCATATGTAATTTCCAGTTTTGCATTGGCTCCTGGGAGATCTTGGTCAGCTTGGCATGGCACTGCTCCCATTTTGCATTGGCGTCTATGGAAAATTTTGGTCAGCTTGGCATGGCACAGCTCCCGTTTTGCATTGGCATCTATGGAAAATCTTGCCAAGCTGATGAAGATTGCACTGCACATGCGTGAGATCGACACGTGCATGCTGGGTAGGCAGCACAGAATCCAGGAAGAAGGACACTGCGGCTTCAGATGCCCACACTGGAGATGGCCGCACTGTGCAGGAACTTCACAAAGTAAGAAAACGATGTCGCACAAATAGAAAACTGGGCATAGTTTACAGCATACCTTTGTTAAAATTGCACGAGGCATGAGTATTCTAGGGGTATTTTTATCTGTAAAAATCATATTTCGGCCGGAAATCCACTTTTAGTATTATAATTAGCTAACCAAGGTATTCACCCCTCTTCCTTTTTCTATATATACACTGAGTAATAAAATATATATACTAACTAATATACTGTATATATTCATAGTATTAAGATACTTTATTCTTGAGATAGTAATCAGAATATCTAGAGGACAACTAATCAATCATCAACTAGAATGGTCGCAGCTTAAATTTGCATGCTTTTATCATTCGCTTGTATATGTTTGAAGGATAATACAGTGGATCTGGTGAAGCATGAACATGCTGGGGAGGTTACTGGTGGCAGCTTAAAGGATAATTATAAAAAAGTGAAGTTATTTCTTTAAAGACTTATCACTGTGCCCCTTGTTACTAAGGCTGGTGCATACTTCTCTGGATGTCCTCAATGAGTATGGACCAACCATGGGAATGAATAAGGCCCTGGCACACTTGCACAGAAGGTGCAATACACAGCCGGGATGTTTTTGGGGCATGGCAGCCCAGTATATATCTCTAGAGCTGGCCTGAAGATAAGCATTATTTTATTTCTGTGGCTTACACTGAAGGGAGAGCGTTAAATGAAAATGTCACCAAAGTGAAGTTGTCCTATATGCACTGAGAAGATTCCAGTGGTGCTGGCCTTATCACATGGAAGCATAATCATTTGATAATTTGTTTGATTGAGAGCAACCTGCAAGGGGGTATCTATGTAGGTCATGGAATGGCCACGGGAATATGATTGGTTGAATACCCAACCCCTATTGGTCATGTCAGATGACAATACCTCCAAGTACTATTAAAGTGTTTGTTACCCCAACATTTCATATTCCTGATATGTGCCTGCTGTACCATGTACCTGTATGAAAAAGTATCCTGTACTCTTTGTGTTGCTTCATTTGTGTGTAATGCTTGCTGTTGTCCCTTCTAGCCCCCTTGCTTTCCTATTAAAACTGACCACACTAAGCAGAAGAGCACACCGTGGTCAGTTATCTAGTTGTGCTGGAAACTCAGTGTATTCTCCTATAATGATCAAACTTGTCCTTACACTCCCTTGCGGCACAGCCATTCACTGGGAAGATCATTGTGCTGCTGCTCCCCCCCCCCCCCCCAGCTCTTATGCAGCTGAGAATAGAGGGAATGTGATCATTTATAAAAAAAGATATTTATAATGTTTTTTTATATGTATACAAAAATGTTTTGCCTTTCATTTCTATTTTAAACTGAATGGGTTATTTTACACGGTGATAGTTTACAATCAATTTAAGTAGACCTGCACTCAAATGTTGACATAAAGCGATGTTACTAGTCTTTCTTGGAAAAATAAAAAAAGATCTGAAGAGGATCAGCTAATTAGCACTGAGTATTCCTGCCAACAGGGGGCACATGGCCAAATTTCTAGGCTTTTGGTTGTGAGCAGCACTAAAGGGAGCTTGCATGTTCTTCAACAAAGGTCTACATTTCAACACTTCTGCTATTCTTTATTGATAACTGGACTGGTAAAACAGCTTTAAAGGGTAACTCCACTTTTGTGGGGAAAAAAATTGGAAATAAATAAAATTAATATAGCGTAAACAATTGCAATACAGGTCATATTGTAATTGAATGTTAATAAAAAATACCTTTCCTTTTCAATCTGCAGCCGCTGTAATTCTCTGTAAAATGCAATGCAATATGACTACCTGGAGGGCTTCTGTACAGAATGTTTACAGAACGCCCCCCAGAAACATAATTTCCTGCTTGTGTAATTGGCTCACTGATTTCCCAGAAGTGTACACTAAGATACAAGTCAGATCTCAAGCATCCCTGCAACAAAAATGTCATTTTTAGTGATATACCTCCAATAGGAACACGTCTAAAGGGATGCAGGCACAGCAGCTTTCCTCATTAGAGCCATGCAGGTGTAGCAGCTGTTTGATAATTATGAAACCACTCCCATTAGATATCATTTTCTACATGGATGCAGACAAACACACAGGGATTTCTTCAGAATAACAAAAGGTAGGAATCTGCAACAACGTTTGTTAAAATCCTTGTAATGTACAGAGGGGAATGTTTTTTTCACAATAAAAGTGGAGTTACTCTTTAAGTTAATTGAGCACAGGACCACATAAGCCATTCTTACCTTCTTCACACATAATGGTCTCTTTCTATTTATCATTTATTCTTATTTATTTATTAACAACCTAAAGCAGATTCAAGTTTGTAGTGGAAAATACAGTCAGAGAACGAGTATATCTGATAGATTGTGAATAATACGTTAGACATGTTAATAATGGAGGCTCCATTAGACCATGACTGCTGTAAGCCAATGAAAGCAATATCAGAGGTCACAGAATACCTTCATGTCTACAATATAAATGCATGAGGCTAACAGTCTTATGGAGCACTTTGTTCGTGTTATAATGCTTATGAATTATGGTTAGTCATTTTGAAGAAAACCTATGATAAAAGGAATACATAGGCCGCCATTCCTAACCACCATAACATACCTGATTGTCATGCTGACCCTAAATGACCCGAATAAGGAGGCAGCATGTAATGCATGATCTTCCTAATAATTATAGATAAGTGACTTTGAAAGCATTGAATTCAGAGGATCAGCATTATAACTAAGTGCTAATGTGCATGCTACATCGCAGGTGTAAAGCCAGTCTTAAAGTGTTACTAAACCCAAAGAAGTAAAATCTGTCTGTATATGCAGAATATCATGCTTGCTGTACTTACTGTGTAACTTAAGGGGTTAGTCCTCTGTATTGTGTAAAAAGGCTGTTTTATCTTGTATGGCCAGATACTTCCTTCTTGCCCTGTCTACTATATTAGACTCTGCTATACTATACTGCATGCAGGCAGGGTGGAAAGGTTGCACATGCTCTGTTTGATCTTCCTGTTTCACATGGACACAGACTACAGTGCATTTCTAGAGGCAGTGATTGCTTATTTGTGAACTGAGCATGTTATTGGCAAAGCACCAATCAGCTCTGGCCGGATTGTGGGTGAAGGGTCACTGATGCAAAGGAAGATTCATCATCAGAGAATGAAATCTCCTCCCACATGAACACTGTGGAAGCCCTGGCCCTTTGCAGTTTATCACCTGACTGCAATATACAGATGAAAAAAAGGTATATAGCAGTAGTGTTGATATAAAAAAAAGATTTAGAAGCCGTGTGCACTGTGTGTGTGTAGGGGGGGGGGGGGGTGAATTGTCTTTAAATTGCTGGGTTTAGTAACACTGTAAACTCAAAAGATAGTCACTTCAATCAAACAGCAACTTGGAAGGGAAATGTTTATTGATATCGGACAATAGGGACAACAGTTATTCTTAAAAATGTTTCGTTTCAAGCTGTAAGTTTTAGACACATTGGTTAGTTCTTGGAAATCACCCCTTTGTGGGAATGCAGCGGTCGTAGCAAAGTCTTCCTTCTGTCAGCGAAGAGTTTATAGTAAGCTTTTGCTGGACTTGTGATAATCAGGCTATGTCAGAACTGATAAGAAAAAAAAAGTTCAAAAGTGGAGTTATTGCCCATAGCGAATTATCAGAATTCTGGTTTTACTTTCTTATAAGATAGAAGGAAAGTCCTGATTCCTTGCTACAACTCCACTATTGCACTCATTTTGAATACCCTTGTTTTTTTTAATCAGATAACATTTTATTGAGCCACACAAGTTATATGCAATTAGTTGCACAAATTTACAGTAGTACAAAGGCAAATAACATAAGGCCCCTTTCACACGAGCGGCTGTTCTGCCGTTGCTAAATGCAAACCAGATACCAGACTCCAAAGCACAGCGATTACTTGCATTTGTACATTCCGATTAGCCACGATTATGTGCAGCTACGTTTAGCTGCAGTGGAAACATTCTTGACATTTCTGAAGTGCTTTTCTATGCTCGTTGCCATTGCTATCCGAAGGTGACACAGTGCACTGCTTTTACCTGCAGATAGCTGCAGATAGCCACAGATAGCTGCAGATAGCTACATTACATAGTTCCTGGACGCATTCAAATCCATTTTTTCTAATCGTTCTAAATCATCTGTAACAAAACCATTGCTAAATGCAGAGTGTGAATGGGGCCATAGGAAAACATTGTCACAGTATAGCTGCGGTAGATAACTTCATCTATCCGCAACTAAAAGCTGGATTCTATCCGTCCGTGTGAAAGGGACCTTAATCGGTCTCCTGGTGGTCAAAGCTAAACTCTAGGTAAACAGATGGATAAAATACAAGGAGGCTGCTTTATCTATCAAAGGATTTGTATTTTGTAGTTTTATCCAGTCCTTAGATTTAAATAGCCCTGCCAGAAGGCGCAGTCAGCCAGGTGACCTGACATTTATTTCTCTGCTTAATTTAAGCAATACAGCTAGGTCACCTAGCTCCTCAGTGTTTGGACAGTGAAGGAGCAGCAAAAGATTGATGCGGTCACCTCTGAGCTCTCTCCTCCTGTTGGCTTGTTCCTTGTCAACTCGCATGCTTGCAGCACGTCTGATTGGCCCACAGTGATGCTCCTCCCACTCCTAGTCTACTGTACAGAGGATTAGAAGAGACTGAAATCAAGACAAATTAAATTATTAGTTGCCTTTAAAGTACATTGAGGGCCTTTAAACTGTTGCATTTCAGCACACACGTTGGAATAAGCTAAGGCATGTCTACCTCCCCATAAGCTTCAGCTTGTTCAATTAAAGTGTTTCTAAAGGCAGAAGGTTTTTTATCTTAATACATTCTATGCATTAAGATATAAAACCTTCTGTGTGCAGCAGCCCCCCTCAGCCCCCCTAATACTTACCTTACCCCATCTTGATCCACCAATGTGCAAGGGAGATTCAGCTGTCAGGGACTCTCTCTCCTGATTGGCTGAGACACAGCAGCAGGCACCATTGTCTCCCTTCACTGTCAATCAAAGTCAGTGAGTCAATGAGCAGAGAGAGGGGGCGGGGCAGAGTGACTCCGTGTCTGAATGGACACACAGAGAAGCAGCTTGGCTGTGGTGCCCCCATAGCAAGCTACTTGCTGTGGGGGCACTCGGGAGGAGGGGGGACCCAAGAAGAGGAGGATCTGGGCTGCTCTGTGCAAAATCACTGCACAGAGCAGGTAAGTATAATGTATTTGTTATTTTTCTGTACCAGATTTTACAGTCTCCAGTTTTAGTAAATCAACCCCACAGTGTGTTTTGAAAAATACAGCCTGTCTGTGTTTTTTCTGTGTTTTAGAGTAATGGGGGGCCCATAGAGGTAATTTGCAGCACATAAAAATGCATATAGCATGCAATTTTGATGCACTGGCAACAACTATTAACAAGCCTTGGTCATTGGCTGTTAATCAATAACAAAATTCTATTGCATATTCAAAAATGGACTGAAAGCCTTCATCAGCACATGTCAAAATGGTGTCAGTGCTCAAAAGAAATGCAGTTGACGCATGACAACGCATCAGCATAATGCTACAAAAAGTCACACCTCTATGCACTAGCATAATCTAGATGGTAAAACAAAACAGAGGGCGTACCAGTCTAGATTATCCTCAAACCATGTATTTTATTAATAAGAACTTGGTAAGTAATATACCCACAAACCAACAGGTACATCAAAGCTTGTCATAATACAACATCATCTTCAAGACCTCGATACAGCACGTGTTATAACTGGGCAACAAAAATCTGACAGGCTACCGTGTTTCGAGGGACTTCCCTCTTCCTCAGAGCCAAAGCAACTGTGCCTTGCATCAACACTTAAATAGCCAAATGGTATGATTGTTGTCAGATGGGGGCACAAGCATAGGAGGTTGTATATTTGTTTGTTGTTATAGATCTAGATGGGCCCTAAACCTTTTTTCATTCAACTACATAATTGCAAAACGTATTTTTATTAAGGGGAACAAAACCATCCACAGGTTAATTCACCCTATCTGTTCACTATCTGAATAAGGGGAAATAGCCTGGTTATGTGCTGTTTTGATCAAGGATATGAATATCTATAGACCTATCTGGATTTTTTGGTGAGCTATGTGACCCACTATAACAATACAATCAGCTTTCTAATAGCATATATCAGGAGTCTCCAAACTGATATATATCATATATTATGAATTTAAAAAATATTCGCATGCCAGGAAAAAAAAAATCAGTTTTATACATGAATGTATACAATTTAAATAAATAAAGAAATAACTTAAAGAGGAACTGCAGTCTGCTCACATAATTTGTAATAAAAACATCCTTACCATTCTGAAGCTTCAGTCCAACCACTTTGCATATTATTTTATATATACTGTGATTCTGTACTTACCAAATATGCTGCAGAAATCTCCCTCCACTAAGTCTGGCTGCATCCATTTTAACTGTGGGCAGCTGAAGCTGCTGCCTGTTCACTTCCTGGATTTACACAGACACACAGAGATACACCGCCAGCTCTGCAGCCCTGCAGCTCTCATTGGCCCTCTTATGACTCATCCCCCCTCCCTTCCTCGAAAACTCTCACAAGAGTGAGAGAGAGAGAGCTGTGCATGATGTCATAAGCCTAGGCTAATGACCAGACAAGAAACAGGAAGTGGGCTGTATAAGGTATTTACTTGCAGAAAAAAAAAAGGTTTTACTATCCAAAGTTTAAACAACAAGAGCAGCGGATTTAACCTCCCTGCCGGTATTCCCGAGTGTGGCTCGGGGTGGAATTTCAGTACCAAGAGCGGTAACCCCGAGCCACACTCGGGATTGCATCGCTGGATCCAGGCAATGTTACTTACCTTGTCCCCTGGATCCAGCGATGTCCTCCCGCGGTGTCAGCGTGTCTCCCCGCGGCCAGATGATTCCTGTGTGCCGGGCTCCGTTCCCTGCGAGCGTCGCGTCGCACGGGGACGGAGACCGGCGGGAAATTCAAAAAGTTAAACACACACAGTACATACAGTACACTGTAATCTTATAGATTACATTACTGTATGAAAACATTTCACACCCCCTTTGTCCCTAGTGGTTTGCCCAGAGCCCTGCATGCACTTTTATATAATAAATGTCATTCTTTCTGCCTGGAAACATGAGAATGTCCATAGCAACCAAAAAGTGTCCCTTTGCGTCAAAAGTGGTTTTTGATCAGCTAGAAAACACCGATAGTAAATAAGAATCATTTGCAGAATTGAGTGATACTGATTTTTGGGGAAATTTATCATCAGAAACTGAAAGTGACGACAGCGACAATTCTGCAACTGAGCAAATTTCTGCGTTTTTGGTTTGATTACATTATTGCATACATTTTATTACTATTATATTATTATTTTTGATAATTATTTTTAGTTATTTATTATATTATAATTTATGATTTCATTTTTCAAACTTTTTCATACCCGGGATGTCTACTAGACTCTTGTTTGGACAGATTTAAGTGAGTTATTCCTAAGAATTACAGGCCTACAATATAAAACGCCAAATTTTCATGCAAAATAATTGTACCGCTTTTGGAACAAAATTCCAGACAGAATCATACCGCCAGGGAGGTTAATAGATGGAAAGTTGAAAAAATTACTGAAGAGCAGCTTTAATGTCAGAAACCACCCGTCACAGAGGTCCCTCCTTTCAAATTAGAAGCCCCCATTACTTCAAAGCTCCCCTTCCTTTTCAGAGTTCCCCCTTACAACAGGGTCCCTATCACAGTTTCTCCATACATCAGGGTCCCCAGCAGAGTCTCCCCTTACATCAGAGCCCCCCTTACATCAGGGTCCCCATCAGAAACATAGACCAGCTTATCTGAGTCCTCACGCTGTGGATGTGACACTGACTCTAGCTGCGGCCTGGATACATTCTCATAGTGGGCTGAATGTGGCCTATGGGCCATAGTTTGGGGATATTGGCATATAGCAATGTTTATATAATTTCCTTTCTTCAGTGCATGTTGAGACTCTGGTTTTAGGAACCCACTGTTCTTTACTTGTTTTAATTATAGGGCTCGACGCAAGAATATTCTTATTTGTACATTGAAATCATTATTTGGCCTTGACAGTAGCATTTTAAATCAATAATACTATTGAGACATACTTTAAAATTTTCTTGGAAGTTTACAGTTTGACTAAATATGAAGTTAACATTCATATTTATTTGTTCAACCTGTCTAATGATTTGTTATTTTACTCAGTCGGTCTTGTCATTAACATACTCCTACCACACTCCACATCTAGGTAGATAGTATTGCTGTTTTTTTTATTATGGATTTGCAGCATCCCAAGTCAGCACTGCACCTCCAGCCTGCTTAGTGGATGATGAATAATCCTAAACATGCTACTGAATCAATGCTGCGAGAAGGCAGATGACACAGCTGAAATGAGATATAGTTGATTCATCTTCTTGGCTATGCAGAGAATATGTGAATCACAAGGCTGACTGAACAGAGTTGCACATTTTTGGCAGATTAGTTCACATACATATTTTTCATTATATTTGCTGTCTGCCTAAAGCTCAATTTAAACAAACTTTCTAACTAAAAAGGAAAAAAACTGTACAGACGATCAGAATATCATACAAAAAAATATCGCTTTCGACGCGATGGTACGATAATCTGATTGTTAGTACACAGCTGTCGTCCGAAATTATCCGAAGGGACAAACACGAAAATTTTTCTTGTACGATAACAGATCATATGATTTTCGTTTAATCAGTACAGTTTTCGTCCAAAAATACAATACAAAAAAACGACAAAAATTTTTTATTCTGTCGTATGAGAATTTTCGTACTTTAGAAACCTATTCTTTTTCGATATGGAGACTAGCATCCAAAAAAAAAAACAGACAATCATTCGTCTGATAATCTCATTGTGTGTTCTAGGCGCCAGTCACTTCAGCCCCGTAAGGATTTACCCCCTTCCTGACCAGGCCATTTTTTGTGAAACGGCACTGCGTTACTTTAACTGACAATTGCACGGGTGTGCAATGACGTACCCAAATAAAATTGACGTCCTTTTCCTTCCCACAAATAGAGCTTTCTTTTGTTGGTATTTGATCACCTCTGGGGTTTTTATTTTTTGCGCTATAAACAAAAATAAAGTGACGATTTTGGAAAAAGAATGTATTTTTTTACTTTCTGCTATAAAACATATCCAATAAAAAATTGAAAAAATCAAATTTCAATTTAGGCCGATATGTATTCTGCTACACATTTTTGGTAAAAAAATCCCAATAAGCATATATTGATTGGTCTGTAATCTACGTTTGTTGTCTACAAACTATGGGACAGATTTACAGATTTTTTTTTTTAATTGTTTTTACTGGTAATGGCAGCGATCAGTGATTTTTAGCAAGACTGTGACATTGTGGCAGACAAATCTGACCCTAAGTGACACTTATTGGGGACCAGTGACACCAATATAGTGATCATTGCTAAAAAAAATGCACTGTCACTGTATAAATGACACTGGCAGGGAATGGGTTAACATCAGGGGCGATCAAAGTGTTACATATGTTCCCTGCAAGTGTTTACTAACTGTGTGGGGGATGGACTGACAGGAACAACACAGAGATCACTGTTCCTGATTACTAGGAACTGCAGATCTCCATGTTTTCCCATCAGAACAGGGATCTGCCTTGTGTACATAGGCAGATCCCCGTTCTGCCTTTCTGTGGAGCGATCGCGGGTGGCCGGCGGACATCTGATCCGCTGGACCCACACATTGGCTTCCCCTCTGTGCAACCGTACAGGTACGTTGTTTCTCGCAATAGAGCCACCCAGCCACAATATGCGGTGGGTGGTCTTTAAGTGGTTAAACACAATATTAACTCTACTGATCTAACAGTCTGCCTGTGAATGATGTGAAAATGAAAATGGTCCTATTCAATCCACTGAAAAACTGCTGGTACATACTGGTACAAAGCACTCTCTTGGGAGAACCCTGTAAAAGTAACCCTAATTTTTGCACGGCTTTAACCGCTTAAAGAGGTTATAAACTAAAAAAAAAAAAAAAAAAACCCCTGTTAGCCAAAGGCATAATGAGTTAGTATGCGTCACATACTAGCTCATTATAAAATACTTACATTAGAACGAAGCTGTCCAGCAGCGCCCGCACACCGCTGAGATGGGGCTGACATCTTTCCCGAAATTACTTATGGGTTTGTGAGCTCTGGCGCTGTGAGTGGCCGAAGCCGCGATGGCGTCACTCCCGCGCATGCGCGCGAGAGCCGCTGTTCACGGCACAGGGTTAGGAGGGAACGGCACCCGTGGCCGTTCCTTCAGAGCGCATGCACCAGTGATGTCACTGGCTGCATGTAATGTAAATATCTCCTATAGTTAAGCCTTATTATATGCTTACCTATAGGTAAATGTCAGCAGAGGAAGTTTACTTCCTCTTTAAGCTCTTTTATCTTTACACCCCTTGTGGAACACAGCAATGTTTACATTTCTGCTGTGAGCTGGTTTATTTGGTGATACCTTGGCCATTATTTAACCACAACAGTACCTGGCACGAAAACCCCCTTCCTGTCCAGGCCATTTTTCAGCTTTCAGCGCTATCACACTTTGAATGACAATTACTCAGTCATGCAACACATTTATTACCGGTTCCATAGTGGTTTATTTGGTCGAGTGTCGTCTTTACATTTGTAACGACACAAGGTGTTCCCCACATTTCTATTTTCTCGAATTTCTCCTTCATTTGAAGGAGACGACTGTAAATGGATATCCATTCGTATATTATTCCGAATTGATATCCTCTATAAATGTAATGTACGTCGGTCACTGTAGTGACCACGTACGCGAGACTTCCTTGCCGGTGCCCACGGCAAGGGAGGATTGGGACACGGCACTTGTCGCCGAGAGCGCGCGTACGCGCCCTCACTGCGGTAGCGCCGAAGCCGGTGAGTGTCGCGGTCTCGAGTGTTTGGGTATTCATTAAAGCCCTTTCTACAGTCGGGGTAGAGTCGCCACACGCCCGCGACGACCTGTCGAAGCAAGATTACATTCATAAAATATTACTCG
>BLSH010024769.1:1774310-1788124 GCA_018402905.1 Glandirana rugosa | reverse complement strand
GAATGTGGTTTGCAGATTCGGGACAAAATCACGCTGGAATCACACCAAAGTAGTACAGGAATCTTTTCCAAAATTGCGCCATGCGTTGATGTGAACAGGCACCATTGAAAATTGCATCTGAAATCGTACTATTGTGAACTGGGCCTAAAGTTTAATCTTAATAAAAGGACTCTTAATGGTTAAAAGCATCAGCTACAGCCAACACATTTCAGAGGGAAAAAACCTCTCCAGGTTGCCACTGGAGTCCTCTTCCACTCCTCCATGACGACATCACGGAGCTGGTGGATGTTAGAGACCTTGCGCTCCTCCACCTTCCATTTGAGGATGCCCCACAGATGCTCAATAGGGTTTAGATCTGGAGACATGCTTGGCCAGTCCATCACCTTTACCCTCAGCTTCTTTAGCAAGGCAGTGGTCATCTTGGAGGTGGGTTTGGGGTCGTTCTCATGTTGGAATACTGCCCTGCGGCCCATTCTCAGAAGGGAGGTCATCATGCTCTGCTTCAGTATGTCACAGTACATGTTGGCATTCATGGTTCCCTCAATGAACTGTAGTTCCCCAGTGCTGGCAGCACTCATGCAGCCCCAGACCATGACACTCCCACCCCCATGCTTGAGTGTAGGCAAGACACACTTGTCTTTGTACTCCTCACCTAGTTGCTGCCACACAAGCTTGACACCACCTGAACCAAATAAGTTTATCTTGGTCTCATCAGACCACAGGACATGGTTCCAGTAATCCATGTCCATAGTCTGCTTGTCTTCAGTATACTGTTTGCGGGCTTTCTTGTGCATCATCATTTGCATCATCTTCTGGGGTGACAGCCATGCAGACCAATTTGATGCAGTGTGCGGCGTATGGTCTGAGCACTGACAGGCTTACCCCCCACCCCTTCAACCTCTGCAGCAATGCTGACAGCACTCATACGTCTATTTCCCAAAGACAACCTCTGGATATGACGCTGAGCATGTGCACTCAAATTCTTTGGTTGACCATGGCGAGGCCTGTTCTGAGTGGAATCTGTCCTGTTAAACCGCTGTATGGTCTTGGCCACCTTGCTGCAGCTCATTTTCAGGGTCTTGGCAATCTTCTTATAGCCTAGGCCATCCTTATGTAGAGCAACAATTATTTTTTTCAGATCTTCAGAGAGTTCTTTGCCATAAGTTGCCATGTTGAACTTCCAGTGACCAGTATCAGAGAGTGAGAGCAATAACACCAAATTTAACACACCTGCTCCCCATTCACACCTGTGACTTTGTACCACTAACTGGGCTGCAGGGCAGTATTCCTAATTTGAAATACCCCTTATGAACTGGTGGGATTTTTAAGGCAATTCAAAAAACTTTTTCCTTTTATATAAAAATTATACACATTTATTGAAAAATATGAACATCATTGAACATTTTCATGAATTTTGAAACATTTTTACAAACGGCATTGATACAGTCGATTGTGCAATAGTGTGCATTTAAACAAGGAGTGATATCACCCGGCCCTGGTGGTCTCTTAGAATTGGGGTGACCCCAAGGCACGGTACATTCCAACGCGTTTCGGATTGGCTTTATTACTTCCTTCTTCAGGGAAAGATATCACCATCTATGAAATAGATAATCGATAAACTAGTATCTTACATATATATGCCTAAATCATCTCTGTATATTATGCATAGATTAGTACTCACATAGCAACACAGACTCAGCCCTCTTAGAGATCACAGACCTGGGCAGATCCCCCTCCACCATAGGTCCTATTTCCCGAAAGGACGTTCGGAGGTCAGGGAATGACGTGAGCACGCGATGACGCACTTCCGGAAGTGCGATCGCGCATGCGGCATATAAGGACACCGGGAATGGCAGCCGGCGCCATTTTCTCTTCCCCTGTGTGGTGGTAACCACATAGATCTACCAATGGACGCAATGCAGAGACAGTGAGCGACCTATGGAGGAGGTTTCTCTTCTCTTGGAACCACAGAACCATTCTCTGTTCACAAGCCCATAACGGGGTTGTGCTGCATTCCAGTTACAATTTCCCTCTGGAGGGGTAAGTTAAAGATAGCCTCATGGATTGGTCCATTTGGAGTTAATACTTACCTCTCTAGGTAATAAATCCTTGTTCTCTGATTTTTCCTCCTCTTATAGAGATTTTTTTGAAGATATTTGTACACCGGCTGTTGGCCTAACGGCCTGCCATTCTGATACAGGGGAAATAGGACCTATGGTGGAGCGGTATCTGCCCAGGTCTGTGATCTCTAAGAGGGCTGAGTCTGTGTTGCTATGTGAGTACTAATCTATGCATAATATACAGAGATGATTTAGGCATATATATGTAAGATACTAGTTTATCGATTATCTATTTCATAGATGGTGATATCTTTCCCTGAAGAAGGAAGTAATAAAGCCAATCCGAAACGCGTTGGAATGTACCGTGCCTTGGGGTCACTCCAATTCTAAGAGACCACCAGGGCCGGGTGATATCACTCCTTGTTTAAATGCACACTATTGCACAATCGACTGTATCAATGCCGTTTGTAAAAATGTTTCAAAATTCATGAAAATGTTCAATGATGTTCATATTTTTCAATAAATGTGTATAATTTTTATATAAAAGGAAAAAGTTTTTTGAATTGCCTTAAAAATCCCACCAGTTCATAAGGGGTATTTCAAATTATCAATTAAAGGGATGATGGCAATGTACATCCCAATTTGTGGTGGCACTTTCTTCTATAGCAGGGCAGTATTCCAACATGATAATGACCCCAAACACACCTCCAAGACGACCACTGCCTTGCTAAAGAAGCTGAGGGTAAAGGTGATGGACTGACCAAGCATGTCTCCAGACCTAAACCCTATTAAGCATCTGTGGGGCATCCTCAAACAGAAGGTGGAGGAGCGCAAGATCTCTAACATTCACCAGCTCCTTGATGTCGTCATGGAGGAGTGAAAGAGGACTCCAGTGGCAACCTGTGAAGCTCTGGTGAACTCCATGCCCAAGAGTGTTAAGGCAGTGCTGGAAAATAATGGTGGCCACACAAAATATTGACACTTTGGGCCCAATTTGGACATTTTCACTTAGGGGTGTACTCACTTTTGCTGCCAGCGGTTTAGACATTAATGGTTGTGTGTTGGGTTATTTTGAGGGGACAGCAAATTTACACTGTTATACAAGCTTTACACTCACTACTTTACACTTTAGCAAAGTGTCATTTCCTCAGTGTTGTCACATGAAAAGATTTAATAAAATATTTACAGAAATGTGAGGGGTGTACTCACTTTTGTGAGCTACTGTATATCAGGCATCTTTTATTATATGGCAAATTTTACACATGAACTCTAATGCGGGCCATAGACAGTTCGAATCTCGGCCGGTTCAGCAGGTATCGGCCGAAATTCAAACCATGTATGGGCAGGCTGATTATGCCCAAGTCGATCCATCGATTGGCTAGGATACAACCAGCATGTTGAATTTATGGTATGGGTTTATTGTCCACAGCTATAGCCAATAGTAATATTCACTGTATTCTCCTGGCAGGGATGGCTCTCCACTTTGTCCCTCCATTCAGGAGAACACAATTGCTCTGCGGGTGAGATTCCCCCATCAACATTGACTGTGTTGATTGGGGGGAGTTGAGCGATTTTCTTTCCTATGGGCCGTGGTTACAAGAAAGAAAATTGTATCATGTATGACCTGCTTAACTTTTGAGCTTGTTTTCCTTTATAATGAGCTCTGTATTGTTCCCACTCCCATGTTACAGCTATCTAGCAATATCTAGATAACAACTTTTAAAACTCACTGTAGACATTCACTGTACATTAACAATTCACTACTTCATCCATTCTTTCCCAGTTTGCAGAAATTATATATTGTTTTCTGTTGGCTGACCTAAGGCCTCCATCACAGGTGGACCTGATCAAAATATCCATTCATACCTATGGACAGGCAGGTGTAAATGGACTTTTGTCTGTTTACACCCGCCTACCCCCTGGGTCCACTAAAAAGAGCGGAAGGGGACTACGTCCTCTTCTGTTTAGGCAGAGCGAATTGGAGGTAGTGGGGTGTAAAAGGACAGCGGAGTCTGATTACTCCCAGCTGCCCATAGAGCAGAGCGGGCTTTGCCCGTGTCCACTTTTTATAAACTGAACGGGCATGGATGTGTCATCCGACCATTCTGCGCTAATCTGAGGATCTGTGAGCTGATTCCCTGCTGATCGGAAAATAATCCACCTAGTGTGAAAGGGGCCTTAGGCAGACTTTGTAGAAACTGACTTTACCTTCAAAAGTCTGATTTCCAGCCTGAGTTTTTCAAAGCTGCTATCTAGGGATTGCTAGAAGGTAATAACTTGCAGAAGCATCTATGTACAATTGCTGTTAAATGGGGTAGAAAAAGAAACGGCATGTTTTACTTTAAGTATCTGTAATAAATCAACTGCCTTTGTTCTAAAACATGAAGAAACCATTGCCTGCCATAGAAAATCTTTCATATTCATTTGTTGCTCTGCACTGTTCTTTGGATCTATCCTCTTTGATGAGGTGGAGAATGCCTTGCATTCAAAGAAAAAAAAAAAAAAAAGGCATTCTGTGAATGGTGATGGTGCCAAGCAAGCAACCCCATGTTGTCAGTATGAATTGGGGCAGCCCATCGTCACTGGACCCAGAAGATGGCAGCAATCAATGTAGTAGGCACTAGCTACTACAGTGTTAGCTTCCACAGCTGACCCTCAGGTATGATATATGCATAGTTACATTGGTACAGGCCAGAGTTTAGCTTTTAAGACCCTATCAAGTTTTTGGGAGGGTGTTTTGCCTTTGTCCAATCAGGGAGATTTCTCTTACGTATGATCCCAATGAGACGGCAATAATTGAGAGACGATCCCCACAAAACAAAGAGTCATCACCTCAGAACAGGTTTGTGTATTAGAAGATGTCCCATCAACTCCTTTTCCCAGGACAGCTGAAACATTTTGGATTTTCCATCACTTGTACTAGAGGTAACAGTCTCAGCCCGTCTTTCTGCCTCCCGATCAGAAGCTGTGACTAGAAATGAGTGCACTCTCATCACACAATCCCAGGTCGCTGCCCACTTTTCTTTGCACTGCAAGAACACAGACAGAGATGCGCGTTTCTGTGCCCGTTTCCAGAATGCCAAGGTGTGAATGAAGCCTAAATGCATGCAAGTAGGAAAGTGGGTTTGTTGTCAACTGCAAACCATGGGATGCTCCAAGAAATCTCAATCTTGCCCATTTTATTTGTGTACGGACTTAAAAGTGGTTGTAAACCCTTACATATACCCACTGAAATAACTGGCCTTAGGTGATACATAGAGATGAAACAAATCCACCGGTGTAGGTTGTACCCATTTATCTTCTCTTCTCTACAGCCATAAAAATAGCTGAATTATAAAGCTTGTCTGAGCTGTCAGGAAAAAGGGGGCGGAGAGCTGAAGTTACAGTCTGCAGGGCTCAGTGAGGAGAGCTCTGAGAGCTAATTGGAGGGAAGTGACACACCCCCTCTACACAGGAACAGAGCTGAGGCTGTCTATCTGCTGTAGGTCCCTCCCCTGTCACCATTTCTTCGCTCGGTGTCAGGAAAACTTATCAGAAGTGATTCATGAAGCAGCAGACAAAAGTGACACTTAGTACTCTTAATTAAACACTTCAGCCCCGGAAGGATTTTCCACGTTAGGACCAGAGCACTTTTTGCAATTCGGCACTGCGCCACTTTAACTGACAATTGCGCTGCCGTGCGACATTGTACCCAAACCAAATTTGCGTCCTTTTTTCCCCACAAATAGAGCTTTCTTTTGGTGGATATGATCAACTCTGCGTCATTTCTGATCGCCGCTATACACAAAAAAAGAGCGACAATTTTGCAAAAAAAACCTGTTTTTCTTACTTTTTGCTAAAATACAAATCCCAAAAAAATATAAAAAAACATTTTTTTTCATTGGTTTTGGCTGATTTATATTCTTCCTCATATTTTTGGTAAAAAAAATCGCAATCTGCATTTATTGATTGGTTTGCACAAAAGTGGCCGCATTTACGGATGATGAGAATTCATTTCTGGGGTTTTTTTTAATTATTTTTTTACTAGTAATGGCGACGATCTGCGATTTTTATCGGTACTGCGATATTGCAGCGGACATATCGGACCATTTTGACACTTTTTTGGGACCAATGACATTTATACAGCGATCAGAAATTTAAATATCCACTGATTACTGTATAAATGTCATTGGCAATGAAGGGGTTGACCTGCGGGGGAAGACCTAGGGGTTAACTATGTTCCCTAGGTGTGTTCTAACTGTGGGGGGGGGGGGGGCTGGGCTGTTATGCGCATAAGAGATCTAACTGATCCCAGTGACAGGGATCAGTAGATCTCCTATGTCCCCACTGACAGATCGGGGAACCGCCGTGTTTACATCGGCAGTTCCCCGTTCTTTTGCTGTGGCTGCTCATTGCGGCTCGCCGGCGGACATTGGGTCCACCCAAGCCGTGGGCACACTCCTCCGGAGTACGGCGCGCGCGCGAGTGCACCGCCGGCAGCGTGCACATGCTCCCTAGCAGCCACTACGCAAATCGCCGTAAATAATGCGGGTCGCATCCACAATGCCGCAGTAAATATACTGTGCGCGGTGTGGAAGCGGTTAAGACACACTATAGAGGGATAGGCTTTGTTCATATTTCATGTCTGAGGTTTACAATCACTTTAATGGTAAAGGAAAGTCATTTGCTAGTTATATAATTTTTTTCGTAGCTTACTTACAGTAAACTCATCGTATTACCAGGATGAATTGTACCATCCATAGACACCTTTACAGTATGCATGCAGTAACAGAAGGGCACTAGGCTTTCCCTTTTATGGGATACAAGTACACTAGCTTTATATTTATAAGCAGACACATGGGCGGTAATATTTCTATGAAATATTTATGACTTTGAAATGGTGATTCCAGAAACTCCCTTCAATAATTCATCCATCAAACTATTGCTGTCTTTTACCCCTCCTTTTCACAATGCGCTGTCTTAGCTACTTACTTCAGATAACTTTCAGCTTGGTTTCAGACACCATAGACTAAAAGCAAAAGGAAGGCATTGTTAGTCTGTGATTGCTGCTCTCCGAATTCTACAAATCACAATACTAAAAAAATTGCTCCAAAAAGTCACCGCAGACATCTGAACAACTACAGTGCTTGCTTCAGCTCATCGGGAGGCCCCTTGGTATTAAATAGGTACAGAGAACGCTCTGTTACCGGTTCTGAATGAACAACCGGCTTTCATCTCAATTCCCCTGGCTGGGGAAATGGAATAAGCTTTTAACCCATGGATTGCTGACAAGCAGTTACAGCTCCCCCCCCCCTTCCATTTCTTATTTCCCGTTAGTAGATCAGAAAGGCCAGATGTCTGTGCGCTGGAGTCAGGATTATAATAGGAGGAGAAAAGTGCATATAAGCAGGTGGACATAGAAACCTTCAATACGATCCCAAGAGATATTGTACTGAGGGTTCGTCACATTAACACTGACAGCAAGATCGAAAGTGCAGTTTACATCTGTCTTACTCATGGTTTCATTTACTTTTTCATAAAGGCCTTGTCCATTCAACTTTCCTTTAAGATCCATTAAACAGGGCTATTTAGTGATTAGAAACAAAGCAATGTAAACTGCTTCAAAGACTACATATATCAGTTATGAGTTGTGTACATTTCTGATATATCTACAGATTTTAGACATGATAAAGGACCAGTCCACCCAAAACTAATATTTAAACTTCTGTAGATGTTGCCATTTTCAAAAGCCCTTTTCTTATATAGTTCAGGTGCTTTGCATTTAAATGCCTTATAGTCATTATGAAAGGTTATCATTTTTAATGCCTGATTTTTTTTTTAGATATAAAAAATATAACTGTGAGTGGGACTACCTCTGCTACCCCAGGAGATGTAATAGGTGGGGTATTGCAGAAAAAAGATCTCTAGATAGATGCTGTGACGGCAACCAAGTGGTGCAACTAGGAAAATGGCCGTTGACAGTTAAGTGTGGTGGTAGAGATCACTGGGGTTACCTGGTCAGAAGAGCAAGTCGGTCAAGCAGTGATGGCTCTAGTCCAGGGGTAGGCAACCTGTGGCCCTCTAGCTGTTGTGGAACTACATTTCCCATGAGGTATTGCAAGGCTGGCAGTGACAATTACTCCCAGATGCATGTTGGGACTTGTAGTTCTGCAACAGCTGGAGGGCTGCAGGTTGCCTACCCCTGCTCTAGTCCATGGGTGCTCAACCTATGGCCCTCCAGCTGTTGCGAAACTACATGTCCCATGAGGTATTGCAAGACTGACAGTTACAAGCAAAGGCAGAGGCATGATGGGACTTGTAGCTCTGCAACAGCTGGAGGGCCAGAGGTTGAGCACCCATGCCCAATCTGTGTCCCTGGGCAGAACGTGTCTATATTGGTTCTGTAAACAGATCAGAACGCCTCTCATTCCCTTGTGTTATTGAAATGGAGAAAGGGAACCCCTACATGCTTCCAGGAGTCCAACATACAACTGACTAATAACGCTGAAGCCCATTTGGTGCAGATGAGAATGTCAGACAGGATGATTAAGCCAACTAGGCTGCGCTTATAATGAAAATATCAAGTTTGAGTGGACTAAGACCAGTCATACACGGTTCGAATCTCGGCCGGTTCAAATCATTAGTGGGCATGCTGAATGTACCAAGTTGATCGACCAATCAACTTGGGTATAACCAGCCTGTCAGATTCGCTTGCGATTATCGCAAGCAGCTGCTATAGCCACTAGCGATAATCACTGTCTTCCCGCCCCCTCCTTCCCCCTCCGGGAGAAGACAATTGCTCGGCAGGAGGGATTCCCCTGTTAAAACTGTCTGTGTTCATGGTGGAATCATGCAAATTTATTTCCTGCAACTCGTGGTTGCCGGAAAGAAATTTGCACCATCTATGGCCTGCCTAACATATTCAAAGGAAATTTAAGAGTTTGGGTTTTATTGCATTTTTTTATATATATACTGTATATCATTTTTTTTTTAAATATGTCTATGAAATCTTAATTTTACAACGTACAAATAATCACTTAATGCATTATGTACCCGTGACACTGGTGTGACAAATGATTATAGGTTTGTAATTGATGAACACAGCAGAGGCGGTTTTCTTTCAGGCTATTTCTAATTGAAACTATATACAGGTTTCTAAAGAGAGTAGCAGGAAGGGGAGTTGATCATTTCTTAGCTGTGGGTGTTAATTTCATTAAGTTCTGTAAACAAGGGGCTTTTGTCAACACAGCAGCAAATAATATACAGGTACACATGTGAAAAGGCTCCATCTGCTGGCTGAAATTGAAAACACCAAATATTAATATGCAATACTTCATAAATTACAGTATTTTTTAAATGTTATTTTGTTTTTTATATTCTCAAACATAACCTGATAATGGTTATGGTTAAGGTAATGATGAGATGGACCAAAAAAACCCCCAAAAAGCCCTATACTAAACCATTGCAAGGCACAGCATAGCTTTCTTAGAACAGAGGGTATCGACAAAGGTATAAAGCTACATGGGGCTAATGGAATAATTCCCCATTTGAGGATGGTGGGTAGGTCTATGCAAATAATTAATTTATGCCAACTGTACATCCAAAGCCACTGGTTTATTGCACAGAATCAGCATAATATTATAAGACCTTTTATTTCAAATTCCATACAGCATGTTCAGGCTTGTTGGCCTTCATCAGTGCGGTGTACCATGGTTACCTGTCTGAGAAACATAACAACTACAGTACACAATCATTTTATCAAGGAATAATTAAAGACAAATGAAGGTAAAAGCCCTGTTTCTGACCCCTTCATATAACAACATCATCCTACTATTTACATTTGCTCTGTGGATTCAATTTAACAACTTCTTTAGACCAAGTTTACATATCCAACAGATTTTGCACTCCTCCGAGAAAGGATCTTTCAGTGGGCAAACTTTGCTGCCACTCTAAAAAGCGATCTGCAGTGGTTTGCTTTTCCTTGCCTTCTCAATGCCTGTTTTAACCCTGTAAATTAGCCATCCTCAACCAGGGTTCCATGGAACCCTAGAGTTCCTCCAGAGGTTGCTAGGGTACCTTGAGCTGTGCATGATTTACCTTTTGTTTGACACATAGTTCCAGAGCCGATGCCATTTGGCAGAGCCAGCTGCATGATGCCAATGATCTTTATAGCTGTCTGTAAGAATGACTTTCTAGCCACCATTAGCCATGGAAGCAAGTGGTATGTTTGCCTCTGACCCCCAATCAATTGCTTTTAGCAATTTTTTCCCAATAACTGATCATTTTAAGGGTACCTCTAGGGTAAAAATGTTTAGGAAGGCTGCTGTAAATGTTGCACTATCGCAACAAAACTGTGTGCATTGCACGCAGTTACAGGGCAGTTGCAGGACGTCCCTGTTCACTTGAATTGACTACGGCCAAAAGCGACAGAGGGAATAATATTTGCCACAACTGCATAACATGTACAACTCCATCCACCTGCATTTGTAGCTTAAGGACTGCTGATAAAATCATGGTTCAACTGCATATTTGTACTGCTTCCCTGACCACAAGTGTAAACGAGCCCACAGAGTGCACTTAAAAAAATATATCTAAATGGCTGGACCATAGTATCTGGGGAATTGGTGAAGTGCAGAAAGAGCAACAACAGATCAGGGAATGAGATAAGTGTGCACTAATCCTTTAGAGCATTGTGTTGAAGATCCCCCGACTGATGAAGTGGTTACATGGACACCTTTTCTTTTTCACTGAAGAGGCCAAATAAAGTTTGCAGGAAAATGTGAAAATAAGAGAATATTTTCTTTTGAGATGCCACCTAGGTAATAACATATTTCATTTTCAATTACCCAAACTGCTTTAATTCCCACCCACATTCCCCTTTGTAAGGAATAGTAAGACCATACTACATAAGGGTCTGAAGATTGACAAGATATGATGGGGAGTTTTGGGAAATCTGAACAGCCATGCAATAATACCAAATTCCAGCAATGAGTGACATTTTATATAAGTATAGCAACTGAGATTCCCTGTTAGGAGAAAATCGGCAGTTCTGAACCTTCTAGCGCCGATGCGCGCGCCCGTGCACGCTCCCGCGTGCGCGTGCGCGTGCGCCAGAAACGGGGCCAATCGGCCCTATTTGAATCCCCTGCACCTGCCAGCAAGTGCTGTCCATTCTACAGCATCTGAGTACCTGTGAGCTCCAGCTCTGTTCCTGTATTCCTGCTCCTGTGTTTGCTACCTGTTTTCCTGATCCGACCCGGCTTGACCTGACCCGCTGATTATCTGACTGCATCGACCCCAGCTATCCACGACCATCCGATTGTCTGAACCCTCTGTACTTCTGCTGCCAGTCTGTTAACGAACTTTGCTTGGACTTGACCACTCTTTGCCTGACCCTCTTGTACCGCACAGCCCGCTAGTTGCCGACCCAGCCTGAACGACCATTCTTCTGACCTGCATGACTACCTGGAGTTTCACACCACCACCAGTGACCATCCAGCCCTTGTGCCATCCCGCACTCTCGGGCTCCCTGTCTGCTCTACCAGGGACCCCTGAATCGGGTGCGCAAGAGCGGTTGTTCCCTGCACACGCCAGACTCCACCACCAGGACCCTGACATTCCCACTATTCTAGCTATTGGTGTAGTAGTAGAAAGTAACTGGGTAAACACCGCTCTAAGTTGCCTGCAAGATCACTGCTGCTGTTGTGAAAACTTCCAGGTGCCCGTCTAGGTCCGCAATCAAAGAGTCCATTGCAAAGTAGAAAAGTGGTGGCACGTCCAGGGAAATAAAACCAAAGTCTATCCTGACACAAGCACGACAGCATATACGCATGGGCTGGCTCCGCCCCCACGCCCAGTTCCAGGATCCGGTTACACTATAAAGTCAAACACCTCCCACCAGGCCTCATTCTCCTTTTTTTCTTCACTGCTCAGCTGGTTACACTGATGCTGAAAGGCAGAAATTTTTCTTTTTCCTCACCTTGCCGGATTCATCTGGCCAACCGCGCAGGTTAAGCCTCTCCTGTTAGCGACACTCCCCACTGTACAGGGAGTAAATCTTCCTAGATGGGGGAGGCCTCCCCCTCCCCATGTTCCAGGGATTGGGGGGGGTGGAAGGCGGCTGGTCTCTAAGGATTGCTTCCTCATCATGTCTCCACGGATGGACTTTCAGTGGACTTCCTGTCGGCCATAAGGCATGTAGTTGGTAAGGCACCACATGGTGCACAAATCGATAGTATGCAGCTACAGTTATGTGATTAGAAGTCTGCAGGTATATGCGATTAACCTGCACCTCTAAGCAGAGATCACAAGGTGAAGACTGCTGTTTGGCCATGGTGTCAGTTCAGGCTGTGGTTGTGTCTGCAGGACTGCTAATGATTAGGCTGATAACAGGTGTTGCTGTGCTGTGCTGAGCTGAACCTTTTGCATGAACTGAGCAAGGCTTGTCACTGTAAGCTCGATACAATGTGTTTATGATCTAATGCTTAGTTGCGATAATATCCACTGCAGTACATTGTCTAAGGTAGGTAAGCTACTAGTGCCAATTATATGGGGTCTGTTAACCCTACTGCTTCCATGTGACTTATAAATGATGCAGCAGAACCAGTAACTGACATATGTACTGACAGCTATTGCTTACATGTTAGTTTTATGCACAGATCTTGTGATTGTTAGCATCAATTCATGTCACTTTGGCTTGAAATGCCTTTACACCTCACCTACGATTTCAGGGGGGTCTATTTGCTGCTGGTAGTCGGAGACTCCTGGGGTGCTGCGACTGGCTGCGACTAGCTGGCTGCGGGCTCTGGGACAGGTAAGTACATCTGAAGAAAAAAAAAAGAGTGCACAATATGGGCATATGGGTTGCAAAGCTCCCCAGCTCTCAACACCAACACCGCTGCCGAGAGGGGGAAAAACAACCTGATCCTTCAACAGAGACAGGCCCTCTTTAGCCCTAAAGGAGTCGCTATGGAGTTAACTGCCAGGAGAGGCAGACAAAGTAGAAACTCACTGCAAATCATCGTAGCGACATTGGGATTGTGGTGGCCGTGCGGCCGCCAAGATGCGATGCCAAGTTGCAGGCCAGAGACGGCAGAAAATGGGACAGAGACTACGAAGATCTAAAGTCTCAATGGTCCAGAGGTAGGTGTGCTTAAAGGGGACCTCTACCTCAAAACAGTTGGCTAAGGAGTCTTGATCAGACAAGCCAGTGAGGTAAACCTCATAAAGCGGAGGTAACGCTGTTGGATCTCTGTACACCAAACCTCAGGTACTAAGCCAATCAAACAACCAATGTTGTTAAGGGGTACCTCTACCTCAAAGAGGTCGGTCTAGGAGTTTCCACCAGAAGAACCAGGGGTGACGTCTGCCTACAGAATCAATATCCTTTGCAGGGACTCGGGAACAGTGAACGAATGTGAATGAGGAAAACTTATACTACTATTGAGTAGCACGTGGCGGTCACCTGTTAAAATATTACTAATACCAAGGAAGGTAATAGGAGATACAAAAAGGGTCCTAATTGGACAGCGAGGGGGAGACAATGAAACGAATGGGAGACCAGGAACCACTAAGTGGAAAACTCTCTCCATACACAGCGGAACACCCTATTGAGTAGGCCCAATTGACTGGACGGGCCTGATCGTCGAGTTGCCATATGGTAAGACGGAGGTGGCACCGACTTAACAGAGTTACCGGTGGAATAAGACGAGAACCCTGGGTCCGATGACTTTACTAAAATTGTCCACTGGCGGTGCACGATGAGTTATCATCATA
>BLSH010024769.1:1726747-1760493 GCA_018402905.1 Glandirana rugosa | reverse complement strand
AGACATGGCCGTCCACCTAAACTAACAGACAAGGAGAACATTCATCAGAGAAGCAGCCAAGAGGCCCATGGTAACTCTGGAGGAGATCCACAGCTGATGTGGGAGAATCTGTCCACAGGACAACTATTAGTCATGCACTCCACAAATCTGGCCTTTATGGAAGAGTGGAAATAAGAAAGCCATTGTTGAAAGAAAGCCATAAGAAGTCCCGTTTGCAGTTTGCGAGAAGCCATGTGGGGGACCCAGCAAACGTGGAAGAAGGTGCTCTGGTCAGATGAGATGAAAATTGAACTTTTTGACTTAAAAGAAAAATGCTATGTGTGGTGGAAAACAAACACTGCACATCACCTTGAACACACCACCCACACCATGAAACATGGTGGTGGCAGCATCATGTTGTGGGGATACTTTTCCTCAGCAGTGACAGGGAAGCTTATCAGAGTTGATGGGAAGATGGATGGAGCCAAATACAGGGCAGTCTTACAAGAAAACCTGTTAGAGTCTGCAAAAGACTTGAGACTGGGGCAGAGGTTCACCTTCCAGCAGGGCAATGACCCTAAATATACAGCCAGAGCTACAATGGAATGGTTTAGATCAAAGCATATTCATGTGTTAGAATGGCCCAGTCAAAGTCCAGACCTAAATCCAATTGAGATTCTGTGGCAAGACTTAAAAATTGCTGTTCACAGACGCTCTCCATCCAATCTGACAGAGCTTGAGATATTTTGAAAGAAGAATGGGCAAAAATGTCACTCCCTAGCTGGTGGAGACATACCCAAAAAGACGTGCAGCTGTAATTGCAGTGAAAGGTCATTATACAAAGTATTAACTCGGGGGGCTGAATACAAATGCACACCACACTTTTCAAATATTTATTTGTAAAAAATGTGGAAAACCATTTATCATTTTCCTTCCACTTCACAATTATGTGCCACTTTGTGTTGGTCTATCACATTAATCCCCAATAAAATACATTTACGTTTTTGGTTGTACCATGACAAAATGTGGAACATTTCAATGGGTATGAATACTTTTTCAAGGCACTGTATGTGCCTACACATATCTGAATGTTACCATTTCTTTAAGCAAGTTTGTCTAGATTTTAGAATTCACAGTGCACTCTTCTAAATGCTACTGTTATGGAGGGCCAGAGACCCAAACAAACATAATTCAAGGCTCACTACTTCATAGCTCCAGTTCTGTCACAGGGAAAAAAATGTACATTCTTTTTCCCCCAGTAGTTCCAGACTACTGCCTTGGGGCCCCATTGTAACACAAGGGGCCATTAAGGCACCATAGCTCAATGGGAAACAGCTGCTTTCAGAAGAAGGCAAACACAATACCACAGCAGTGGTGGCACTAGGACAGACCAACTACCCTTTTCCCATACAAAGCCATTTACTTCCTATTTATCCCAAACAAAGGGCTTACATAGATATATAGTTAGTTAGGTTAAAAAAGGACACAAGTCCATCTAGTTCAACCAATAAAACAAAAAACATACAATCCCATATACACAATCCTTCACCCAGAAGAAAGCGAAAAAACCCAGCAAAGCATGATCCAATTTGCTACAGCAGGGGAAAAAATTCCTTCTTGATACCCGAGAGGCAATCAGATTTTCCCTGGATCAACTTTACCTATAAATGTCAGTACCCAGTTATATTATGTACATTAAGGAAATAATCCAGGCCTTTTTTAAAGCAATCAACTGAGCTGGCCAGAACCACCTCTGGAGGGAGTTTATTCCACATTTGCACAGCTCTTACTGTGAAGAAACCTTTCAGTATTTGGAGATTCCTCTAGACGAAGAAGTGTGCCCCCTTGTCCTCTGTGATGACCTTAAAGTGAATAACTCAACACCAAGTTCACTATATGGACCCCTTATGCATTTATACATGTTGATCATATCCCCCTTAATCTCCTCTTCTCAAGAAAGACTAATTCAGTTCCTCTAATCCTTCCTCATAGCTGAGCTCCTCCATGCCTCTTATGAGTTTGGTTGCCCTTCTCTGCACTTTCTTCAGTTCACCGATATCCTTTTTGAGAACTGGTGCCCAAAACTGAACTGCATATTCCAGATGAGGTCTTACTAATGATTTGTACAGGGGCAAAATTATATCTCTCTCCCTCTTAATACAAAAAAGGACTTTGCTCGCTTTGGAAACTGCAGCTTGGCATTGCATGCTATTATTAAGCTTATGATCTACCAAAATCCTTCTCTATTATGGATTCACCCAGTTATACTCCCCCTAGTATGTATAATGCATGCATATTTTTAGCCCCCAAGTGCATAACTTTACATCTATCAACATTAAACCTCATTTGCACCCAGTTGCCCAATTAAACAGTGCATTGAGGTCAACTTGTAAGTTGGAGACATGCTGTAAGGACGTTATTCCACTGCATAGCTTGGTGTCATCTGCAAAGACTGAAATGGTACTTTTAATCCTAGACCCTATATTATTTATAAAGTTATTAAAAAGTAAGGGTCCCAACACTGAACCTTGGGGTACACCACTGATAACCTTAGACCATTCAGAATAAGAATCATTAACCACTACTCTCTGAATTCGGTCTTTTAGCCAGTTTTCTATCCATTTACAAACAAATCTTTCCAAGCCTGTAGACTTTACCTTACACATTAGCCATGTGTGGGGAACTGTGTCAAATGCTTTTGCAAAATCCACATGTACCACGTCCTCAGCCACCCGTCTGTCCAAGGTTTTACTTACCTCTTCATAAAAAGAAATCAGGTTTGTTTGACAACTTCTGTCTTTCATTAATCCATTCTGTCTGTTGTTTAAAATATTTTTTCCAGCAAGAACTTATCTATGTGGTCTTTTATTAAACTTTTATTAACCTCTCCAGTATCTTCCTAACTATTGAAGTGAAACTAACAGGTCTATAGTTACTTGGTAAAAAATGTGTTCCCTTTTTAAATATGGGCACCACATTGGCCCTACGCCAATCCAGTGGTACCATTCCAGTCCTTAACAAGTCCCTAAAATTTAGAAACAATGGCTTTGAAATGACAGAGCTCAATTCTTTTAGGATCTGTAGGTGGATGCCATCTGGTCCAGGTGCTTTATCCACCTTTATTCTGTCTAAATATTTCTGGATCATATCACTTTTGAGCCATTGTGGATCACAAT
Organism: Glandirana rugosa; assembly: GCA_018402905.1. NCBI lineage: Eukaryota > Metazoa > Chordata > Amphibia > Anura > Ranidae > Glandirana > Glandirana rugosa. Next base: position 1,757,338 of record BLSH010024769.1, on the reverse strand, counting down.
TGGTTTAATCGTTAAATCCACAGGAAAACGGGGAAATCCAGGTTAACTTAATTGATTATGTAAAAACTGTTCTTAATTTCAGAACTTGCAAGTATATCCTTATGTGCTTCTCTTCTCCCATATTTCTCACAGTATAGTTTACCAACTTTTTGGGTGAACTGGATGCCCTCTGTATTGCGTAGATTCTCTTTCCCATATCAAGCATCCCTAAGGGTGAATACTCCACCCCCCCTTCCCTCCTTTAACTTTAATAAAGAGGTTGCCCATTGCAGAAAATTAAAGTCTGCCCTACTTTGTCAGCGAAGTCAAGGTTGTGGCCACGTTGTCAGACAGCAAGATGCTGAGCGAGGAGTCATGTTCGTGATGCCCAAGAAACAGGATGCCAAGGGCCAATGGAAGACATTAAAGAAGCAGTCAGGGCAAAGGCTGCATAGCATGGAAAATGGGATGCTGAGCCGCGTAGGCATGGAAATCAGCAGAGAAGCACCAAGAAGGAGGACGATCAGCACGGGGAGCAGTATGACAGCAAATGCGCACTGGAAAACGGGCTGGAAGGGACGATCAGCATGGGACGCAGGATAAGTCATTACAGATGGATGGTTTGCCAGTTGAGCTCTGTGGTCTAAAACCTTTTTTTAATGCAATGTGTTATTGAAAGTCAACAACATGATATGTGAAAAGTTCAGTGCTGCCCCTGGCAGTTCTGGTGTGCTAGGCCATTGCCTGTGTCGGTTGAGCAGAAATCAGGCCCCGGAGGACTGATTATAGCACACTAGGAAATGTAATAAATGTGCTGTGAGTTTGTTGCAGTAAGGTCCCTGGCTTATGAAGATATAGACAGGGCAGGTTTCTCACGGCTGCCTTTTGTAGTTAAAGCTGTGTGAGGGAATCCTGGCAGTCAAGTCCTGGTAACCATGATCTCCTCACACAGCTGTCCTCTGATCAGGCGACTCACTCCTCAGGAATCTTACAAGATTCAAGGGAGATTAACATATTTTGTCCCTCATATGCTAGCACTTTCTGGCTCTGCCAGGAAAATGAAAGGAGTAATAAATCACTCCTTCCAGCCAAAATCAGTATATGCATTGTATTTTTTACATGGCTCGGTTATTGTTATGCACCAGTAAAGGGAGAGGACGCTGTGATGGTACCCTATCAGAGATTAGGCTTCTAACACATAAACACCCATCCATCCATGTGTGTGAGGTGCATAAAAGACATTTTGGAGCAGTGTATAAATTAGGTCTTCGGCTGTATGGCCATAAATCTGTCTGCAAGACATGAGTGTGAATTAACTGTGATTCTGTTTTATGTGTGATTTATATGTGTGTAAATTAACTCACTGGAGGTCATTCACAAATGCGGAAAAATGTGAGTCTGCGTATTGCTGATTGTAAGGTTATGTGCTTGTTTTGTCCTTGTGCTTGTTCTTACAGATGTGACATTGCTATACGTGAAGCACGTGGGCTGATTGGACTAGATGAATGTAAAGTAAACATGTAAGCCTTTTAAAAGTAAAACAGTTTCTCTAAATGCAGACACAATAATCTTGTACTGAATCAATCTACAGTCGTAGTTCTGCTTCCTTTGCCTAACCTTTGTTACCAAGAAAAGCAACTTCTGTGTGTGCCACTGATCCTTGTTACACCTTGTGACTAAGATCTTGACTTTAGGACAAAACTCGATGACAGCACTTGGTCAACAAGGGTGATCTCCTTAAGTAGAAGGATGGTAACTACTCAAGGCCTAGCTCCAGGATGGGGTTTAGCTGATTTTTTAATTAATGTCATTGATTTACCTGTTTCCCAAAACATGGTGTGAATGGTAACTACTATCACAATTGCTTATTACCTCAATCAAACTGTCCTGCTATCAAATGGCTGATGTCATAACTGATCACATGTACATCACCATGGCAGCTGCAGATCAAACAGAAACTTTAGCCTGGTACACACCTACCAAAAAGTCACCCGGTTCCTGCTGCTGAATTTCAGTACCTGCCAATGCCAATGGCTGCAAGTGCTTATCAGTGTATTCTGGTGATGGCTGGGGAGGGGAAGCCCCTTGTCAAAATACAATAGCACAGGAGATATCCCTGCATCACACATCATTGTGTTGATGCAGGGATCTGTGAGTTTTTTATTCAACCTGCTGCTTGAACGAAAAAAACTACCTGTGTATACCCAACTTTAGGCAGTTCATAGATGAGTCAGGGTAGACGAGGAAACCACCCTGCTGAGCTATTGTATTCTGAGAGTGGGGAGACTTTCCCACCATCATAATAAGCGTTGAAGGCTATATATAGCCTGCAGTGCTGATTGAGAGGGAAAATCTGACAGGGCAGTTATACAGAAGTCAGTTGGTAGATCGACCTCTGTACAACCACAGTGCCAGATTAAGATGGCAGCTTCCTAGGTTGTAAAGGATGAGAGGGTTTAGTTCTGCTTTAAGAAACCTAAAATACTCTGTTATCTTTGTCTGCCTTACTTTAACGACTTGCCCACTGGGCACTTAAACCCCCTTAATAACCAGACCAATTTTCAGCTTTCAGCGCTCTCACATTTTGAATGACAATTACTCAGTCATGCAACACTATCCATATGAAATGTTTGTCGTTTTTTCACAAAAATAGAGCTTTCTTTTGGTAATATTTAATCACCACTGGGTTTTTTATTTTTTGCTTGTTTCTGATATAAAATTTAGCAAATTAGTCATTTTTCTTTATACATTTTGGCCAAGATTTATACTTTTACATAGCTTCGGTAAAAATAACTCAAATTGGTGTATATTTGGTCTGTGTGAAGGTTATAGAGTCTACAAGCTATGGTGGCAATCATTAAAAATTGATCAGACCTGATGTACTGATGGCCTATCTCATTTCTTGAGACCCTAACAAGCCAGAAAAGTACAAATACCCCCCAAATTACCCCTTTTTGGAAAGTAGACATTCCAAGGTACTTAGTAATTGGCATGGCAAGTTTTTTCACGTTGTCATTTTTTCCCCACAATTCTTTGCAAAATAAAGATTTTTTTTCACAAAATTGTCATTTAAACTGGTTTTTCTCTCACATGGCATATGCATACCACAAATTACACCCAAAAACACATTCTGCTACTCCTCCTGAGTATGGCAATACCCCATGTGTGAGACTTTTACACAGTGTGACCACATACATAGGCCCAACATGCAGGGAGCACCGTCAGACGTTTTAGGGACATAAATTACACAATGACGTGGCACTGAAGAGCACTGATGGGGCACAGATGTGGCACTGATATGGCACAAATGGGGCACTGCTAGGCACTGATATGGCACTGCTGGGCACAGATATGGCACGGATTGGGGCACTGACATGGCATAAATTGGGGCACTGCTGGGCACTGATATGGCACCGCTGGGCACTGATATGGCACTGCTGGGCACTGATATGGCTTGGATTGGGGCACTGATATGGCTCCGCTGGGCACTGATATAACATAGATTGGGGCACTGATATGACACTAATATGGCATGGATTGGGGCACTGATATGGCACTGTTGGGCACTGATATTGCACTGCTGGGCACAGATATGGCACCGCTGGGCACAGATTGGGGTACTTCTGGGCACGGATTGGGGTACTGCTGGGCACTGATTGGGGAGAATACCTTTAGCAGACTCACACTGCAGCTTCTCCCTCTGCTGCTCACGCGTTCGGTTTGTTTACATTGATCGCTCCGTCATTGGATGGAGTGATCACGTGGTAAAGGACCGCTGTCATTGGCCCTTTACAGTGATCCGTGACCCGCTGGGTCCTGTGAACCCAGTAGGCACGGACAGCCCTGTGTGCAGGGCACGCGATTCCGGGAGGACTTCACTGTACGTCCTCCCAGAATTAAGTGACCGCGCTGTAGCCATCATTCGGCTATGGCCTGGTTGTCAAGTGGTTAATGTGAGTTGCATTTAAATCAGAATAATCAGTCTTAAAGTATTATAATTTTAGAAGCTTAGAAAAGAAGTGCAGAGTTTAAAAAAAACATTAATACTCACCTAGGTGGATGCAGCTTCAACTCAATGCTGCATCTGTCCCCTGGCGCCTCTACACAGAGAAGTGAGCGATCAAAGACCACTGACCACTCAGCTCTTGAACTTCAGTGAGCCAAGGGCCAGTGACTGTAAGTCACCGGCTCTCTGCTCTGCCCCTCCAGCGCTCACTGGAGCTCTGGGCTGTGGAGAGGGCAGGAGAGGCTGGCTCAGGAGCTGTCTGACACCCAGCATCCACAGGTAAATTCTTAGTGAGATAACAAGATCCTCTCCACACCAGGACTTCAGTGCAGTACCCTCCATCAAACTTCCATTGGCAATCATCTCCAGACCCTCAGCCCAACAGCTGTTGAGTTCCAAACTGCCATTTCCTGTCTCAGTAAAGCTGGCTCTAGGGGCAGCAGCCCCAGGAGAACTGGAGCCCTCCCTTAAGATAAAAGAACAATCTGCTCAGTCCTTCTGCACATTTATCACCTCCCCAGCCACCTTCTGGATGACTCCTTCCAGGGATTTTCTGGGGCATGATAAATATTCAACTGATCATTTGAATATCCCGGTCCTATGCACTGTAAACTTCTTTCAGAGGCAGACCGGAGTAATCAAACACTCAGCTCAGGAAATCCTGAGCAGACCTACATAATTAATCACTGCTCCGTTCACTATGATGGAGTCAAAAACTAAATTTACCTAGCAACCTAACCAGAAGAGGATGCTACAACAGTGAAAAACATGTAATCCTCTCTTTCCCCCTCGCTAAGCCATTGTATTCTGACAGCAGCTCCCATTGCTGTCAAAATAAACTAATCAGCAACTGCAGCCAGTAATTGATAACATTTTTTCCAGTATGTACAAATAAACATATAATGCAGGATGCTTATTATTATGTTATAATGTGTGCAGAAGTAGGAGATGGCCCAGCACTAGCTCTGCAGTTGTTGACCACTTCTGAAGACTGAATATCTAGACATCATCGTCTTCATTTCGAGCAGCAGAGAAAAATCAGGATGTCACCCCTGTCACACCGTGCTATGTATCAGAACTGTGTAAATCTCAGAACTGGACAGATAGAAACCAACATCCTTAGCAGATAAAACAGCTCCCTGTTTGACAGCTGAATGCATTAAAGTGATATTAAAGTCTTGTTTTTTATTCAGAAAAAATAGCAAAAATGTTATACTTACCTGCTCTGTGCAGTGGTTTTGCACAGCTTGGATCCTCCTCTTCTCGGGCCTCACACTCCTGGTCCCTCCTTCCTGATAGGTGCCCCCACAGCAAGCAGCCTGCTATGGGGGCACCTGAGCTGAGCCGCTGATCTGTGTGTCCATTCACACACAGAGCCGTGGCTCAGCCCTGCCCCCTCCGTCTCCTGATTGGCTCATTGCCGTGATGGACAATGGCTCCTGCTGCTGCCAAAAGCCAGTCAGGAGTGTGAGTCCCCGGAGAGGCAAGGTTTTTTACCTTTGTGCATAGAATAATGAAAAAACAAACTCTGTAGTGCATTTACTGTGAGTAACAATGTTTTTGCTGCCCTTTTAAATGTGAGTAAATGATATGCACAAAATGCATAAAGGTGAAAAACCTTGTGCCTTTACAACCACTTTAATAGCAACTGGACATCTTCAAGCACTGACAGTGTGGATCAGCAGCATGGTGAGTTCAGGTTGTATCAGCTGACATGTTTTGTGTTCCTCAGAGCCTTCAGGCTCTGAGGAAGAGGAACTCTTCAAAAAGCGTTAGCCGATACAACTACCTTATAGCCCCATGGGATGTGGGTAGTTTTACATGGACTCCTATGGAGGAATGATATGATGGGCTTGTATCCCTGTTGCTAAATGTGAGTACGATACCTGCTTGTGTTAATCAATATAACTTTTGTCAAGGATAATGCGCTAGGCCATGCACCTTCTATCTTCTTTCTTACTCTAGTACTTTGGACCTCCCCAGTTTGGCAAAGGCAGGGAGGCATGCATTATTCACATAGAAGCATCCTATTAGAAGCTTAATATTCCACCTTGGCCCATCGCAGAGCGCAGGAGATTTATCTGTTGTTGTTTGGAGTTCAGGTAGGTGTCAGGAGGCAGATTACATAGTATTTACAAAATAAGTAATTATTTATATACTGTAGGTCAAAGCCATATGACATAGAAGAAGCAAAAGAACTAAATGCCCAGAGAAGAAAAAGATTTCAAAACATGATCTTTATTTTTTTTTTTAAAATAACAAGGCAGCTTTAAATCCTTAATAAAGTGTAAAGGCATTTTTCTCTTTAGCGGTTGTTAGCGTATTGGTAAAATCGCATCATCAGCAATTCCTGTTTGCTGAATTTCTGAAGTCACATTAGAGTGAAAGCTGTTTCGCACTGTGTGACTTATTTTGTGTTCTTCTCTTGGAACATAAGTTGGAAGTGCTCATCTCTGGAGACCATGGTCAGGGCAGCATTATGTTTTGCTGTTTACGGAGGTAGCTGGTATATGGTTCATTGCTCCAATTTATGCCATTAAGGTTTGCCTGCTGTAAGAAATGGCGCATGTCACTTATTTCTGTGGATCTCTGTCCAATTCTACGTAAACCTATTTTCATTTTGAGTGAGACAGCAACTGCCTGCTATGTACTTGACTTTATCAAAGCAATTATTTCTACAATAAAATTAGTCATGCAAACTAACCCTAAGAGCTATCACCACTGTGTATTTCTACGTTGCCTTTCTTTCGTTTTCCGCTGACAGGTAATTAAGTCCGCAGAGCATTGCACCGCGTGCTCTCTTAGGCTTGCATTTGAAAATGACTAATTATACTAGCTAATTGTAAGAGTACATGGGCAAGCACCAAGCAAAAGATTATAGTATCAGGTGTATTAGGTGCAAATTTCATTAATATATTAATCCTCCCACTTTGGGACTAGCAAAATTGCGCAGCAGATTACTGCAACAACTGCTGCAGCTGTGTAGTGACTAGGAAATAGCAAAGACCCATATGAAAGCGGGTTAATTGCCCTCCAGGAGAAAAGGAGTCCCCTCTCATTCATTGAGTGTCGTCTAATTGAAATGAGTATTTGCAGCCTTGCTAATTGTCTCTACGTTCTAGGGAAGCGTTAATTAGCTGGTAAAAGATACAAAGAAAAGGCCAGAGCTAGCAAAAAGTACCGGAGAAAAAAAAATGACAGAACAGAAGGCAGCAGTTTTATAAGAGCAAAATGTTCCTTCGCTGTCACATAGCTCTGTCCCATGCTTGGAATTGTTTCTATGCTTAAAGTTTAACTGCCTTTACATACTATCAACTCAATTATGTAAGGCTCAGCAAAGGAACATCCATACCGAATGATGGGTTGGCTTGGGTATACTTGGCACTTGGGTGACTCTTCAAGTGTAATCTTCCCCGTTGATCACAGAAAGAAAACAGTGTTAGCCATTAGGAAATGATCTGAACACCAAGATTGTTCTTTCCCAATTCACACATAAACAAAGAGATTATATCTTGCAAGAGTACATCAGCAATACATCAATTCCTGACCTCCTCTATTCCTCATGGAGATTTGTGTTGCAACAATTTTAGGACAAGATAACTGCAATATATTTTTTGACTGCATGTACACATCTCTGCAACATTGTTTCCAATGTAAATAACTTACTAAATAAGAAAAAAATGCCTGTGGGGATTTTAAGAGGTCTAGCCCAATAATAATTGTATATAAATGTTTAACAGCTTCACATTACATATAAAGTTAGAAAACATATTGTTAAAAAGTGTAATAATATACACCATAGTACATCACATATAACATGATAATAAAAGTGTATGGTAAGGATCATACACGGTTAAGTTGCTTCTTAACGCGTTTCGTGAAACAACACTTACTTCATGAGGAGACAGAGCAAATTTCAGTGAACTTTATTTCATGAAATGCATTGAGAAGCAACTTGATAGTGTCTGATTCTTACCATACTATGGTGTATATTATTACACTTTTTAACCAAATGTTTTCTAATTTTATATGTAATGTGAAAACTAAAGCTGTTAAAATGTTTATATAATGGTCTGAACAATTATTTTTGGCATTTTTTTCTTATTTAGTAAGTTATTTTTTTGGGGATTGGGTCTTACCCTTTTGATTGCACTCAAGCCTAGTTTCCATTGTAAATTAGGCAAGCCATAGGTGATATGATTTTATTTCCTTCCATCATAGGTGGAAAGAAAGAACTAGATTTCCACTTCAACATGGTCAATGCTAATGGGGGAATGCCTCCCACTGCACTATTGTATTCTGCCAGCAGGGGGAGCAGGGAGCATTGGTTACTGCTAGCGGCTATGTCGATGGCAGTAACCATATGTGGAAAAATCCAACATGTTGGTTGTACCCAAGTTGATCGATCAATCAACTTGGGTACAATCAGCCTGCCCATACATGATTTGAATCTCGGCCAGTCCCTGCTGAACTGGCTGAGATTTGGACTGTCTATGGCCAGCTTAAAACACCTGGACAAGTCAATTAGATAAGTCTTTCTCAACCCTTTTTCAGTAATGGAGCCCTTCCCCTTTAGCTAATGAGGCAGTGGCCTGGGTCGTACACATGCAAAGCCTAGATGGATACAGCAGGAGTCAAACCCCCTGTTGACAGGCACAGAAGTACCATGCGATCCAATTGCAGTGCATGGACTACTTTTGCTGCAGCCCTGTATGGTTCAGTCCATTCAAACGAATAAGCTCAATTTTTGCCACACTGAACCGCATGTGAAGTGATTCCTGATGTGAACCATCCTGTAATGCATCTTAATAAGAAAGTACTAGTGGAAAGTTACTGTTATGACAATGGGGAAACTAGAGGGGCACCAGACTAAGTGCATTGGTTAAAAATATGTGGATTTATTAAAAACAACAAGTTGGCAACTCACATTTGTGAAAGATAACAAGCATGTAGGTAAACTCCGTGGCTTGACTCAGAAGTTCCCTGTGGTTGCAGTATCCCATTGCAAAATTGTGTGATAGCCTAGGCCAGGACTGTAGGAAGCACCCGGCCGTGATGGAAACCAGAGTGGAACGCAAATGGCATTGGGCCAGCCGGAACTGACGTCAGAGGGGGAACGTGATGCTGTGGATGGTACGCGGGTACACGTTTCAAAAACGTCCTGTTCCTTCTTCAGACCTGGCAATGCAATTTTCTGAACAGTCTGTCCCATGAGCCAAAACAGCACTGCAGGAGTGTAGTTTAGGGGATTTAAAAAGACCAATTAGTCAAGAATGATGATTTTCTTGGAGCTGTTTTGATGGTGTCATGAGAGATTAAGGTTTGTCATACATAGGTCTATTATGCTGGATTCAATTTGTAGTTTGGGCCCTCTGAACAGATTGCTTGGTTAACAGTTTATCATTATGTACAATCGACCCCTGAAGTTTGCGGGGCTACGTTTGTAGAGCACCCGCGAATTGTGAAAAAATGCAAATTTTGGATGTGGTCAAAAATGCCCATTTTTAAACGTATTCTGGCACTTAGGTTCATTGCCAGAAGCCTTAGAAGGTGCAGGGCGTTTGGGCAGCATCTTAGGGCTTTAAGAAGAACAAAATGAAGAACACAAGAACACTCAATGAAATACTCAAGATAGCTACATGCGGTAAACTGTTATGATCCGGGAATGCTGGGCTGCCGGGGAGGAAAAATATGCGAATGACTGAGGCCGTGAACTCTGAACCGCTCCTTTGCAGGGTCAACTGTATAGGCAGTCCAGTGATTTAGATTCCTCCAGGCCACATAGCCAGGCTGCTGACCTTACTAGCTTGGCTACTAACCTACATAAAACCTCTGGTGACCATTTTGCCACTTTGTGCAATGTTTGATTGCCCTTCCATACCATCTTTTTGTGGCCATGTAGGAACCCATAGGGAATAATAAGGGAGATTGTGTGCTTCACTTTACCAAACTTTGATGGCGTCTACAACTTTGTGGTCTATATCTACTTTGTCCGCTCATTAGAACCCCTATATAACTCCCATGGTGGCCTCTTAGGGATGTTCTAATTCTCTTCCTCTTCTTCCCTTCATGTGCTGCATTTGGGCATTGCGGCCTCATCCTGGGCTTCACCTGGTTTATCTACATTGAGGAATTTTTCTACCTTCCTTTGAGTTGTTCCTCCAGCCCCTTGTTCCCCTGGGGATGGAGTGGCTATCAGGTGCATGACCTGTTTTCAACATATGTTTGAGCTAATGTACTCCCTGAAGAAGGCTTTGGATAGTCAAAACGTTGGAGTTTTGTTGTGTTAAAATATTCATTACTTCATGATATATGTACACTTATTACATTATTCTCTGTGCAATACTTGTACCTGTCTTAATGGATTTTAACTATTTGTAATAAAGGTTTTTTTATACCTACCTGAATGTCTTCTTGATGCCTTCAAAGTCCCGCCCAATCTTCCTTGTTCTGTCTATGTACTTTTGGGATGTGGCATCATTGTGACAATTGGATAGTTGAGGGTCCACTGATCCGAATTGTCTCCTGACAGCAAATGTTCAGTATTAGATTAAGATAAGATACTTTATTTGTCATTGTAGCCAAGCACAATGAAATTTCTCATATAAACACTCACATTATGCAAAATCAATACTAAACATAACTTACTCCCCCCCCCCCCCCCTTCCCTGAGCAGCAACCACAGCAGATATCAGACCAGTATCACCTCTGTCTGTCTATTTTAAAAGAACCTCATTCATCGCCCTAATGGCATTTGGGTAAAAACTTTTGTTAAAACGATTTGTCCTCACCCTAATATTCCTGTACCATCTGCCAGATGGCAGCAGTTCAAAAGGATGATTACCAGGGTGAGACAGATCCTTTACTATCCTTTCTGCTCTGCGGGACTGGTGAATCTGATCAATCGTGGCAAACTCACAGCCTACCACTCTTTGTGCAGAATTTATGATTCTCTGTAGAACAGCCTTCTCTGATACCGTACAATTAGGATACCAGGCAAGAATACAGTATATCAGCACACTTTCGATAGCTGACCGTAAAAAGACCCTAAGATATTCTCATCCAGGCCCTATTTCCTAAGGAGACGCAAAAAATATAAGCATTGCTGACACTTTGTAACTACTGCTCTCACATTCGCTGACCAAGTTAGTTTTTCCATGATGTGAACGCCTAAAAACTTAAAAACAGGAACTCGCTCCACTAATTCCCCCCCTCATAAAAAGTGTCGCCAAGTTCCTAAAGTCTAATATCACCTCCTTTGTTTTACCTGTGTTTAAAAACAGGTTATTTTCCTCACACCACTTCACAATCGTATCCACTTCTTCCCTGTAATGCATCTCGTCCCTGAATTCAACCAACAATAGTAGTGTCATCTGCAAATTTGACGACACTATTAGTTGGGAAATAGGGAACACAATCATGAGTGTACAAAGAGTTGAGGATGGGGCTCAACACACAGCCCTGTGGCACTCCTGTACTAACAGTACACTCCGAAGAGACATATTTACACAATCTGACCACTTGAGGGCAATTCATCAGAAAATCCCTTGTCCACAGACAAAAGGACCCTTGCAACTTTAGCTTCAACATTTTGGCAATTAAGAGATCTGGAATTACAGTGTTGAATGCTGAGCTGTAATCAATAAACAGCATTCTTACGTAATTTCCAGGGGACTCTAAATGATTTAGGGTCCCATGTAAAGCGAGGGCAATAGCGTCCTCTGTGCTCTTATTTGACCTATAGGCAAACTGGTGAGCATCAAAGTTTACTGGTAAGGCTGTTTTAATGCGCCCTAGCACAACTCTCTCAAAACATTTCATAACTTCAGAGGTCAACGCAATAGACCTATAGTCCTTAAGACTATCTACATTTGCAGTTTTAGGCATTGGGGTGATAATAGTTGATTTTAGGCAGGTTGGAACTTTAGCTAAAGATAATGACCGATTTAGAATCTTAGTGAAAACACCTGCCAGTTGATCTGTACATGCTTTTATGACCCTCCCCGGAATACCTTCGGGGCCCTCTGCTTTCCTAGTGTTCACTGACTTGAATGCCCTTCGCACCTCATGTTCCTGTACAGGGGGCGTAATGTCATCCAACCCTGGCTCTGAATAGTACGTTTCCTGACAAACCGTAACCTCAAAAGAAACTGTTTAGTTCCTCAACAAGTTGAACACTTGGCTTTGCATCTGTGCTCTTACCCTCCCCTAGGTTGAGAATATGCTGTAGCCCTTTCCAGCCCTCTTGTGGGTTATTTCCCTTAAAATATTCCTAGATTTTACTTTTATAGTCAATTTTGGCCTTTTTTATACTTCTCCTCAATTCCGCCCTGGCCTCGCTGTATTTTATTCTATCCCAACTACTAAAAGCACTATCCCATTCCTTCAGGAGACACCGAACCCTTCCTGTCATCCAGGGCTTCTGATTAGGGAAAACCCTGATACGTTTACTCGCTGTGACATTAGTCACACAAGTTCGTATATAACTCAGCACTGCATCTGTATACATATCTAAGTCCTGCTGCTCAAATATGTCCCAGTATTAACAGTACTGTGCAAAGTGGTAAAGCCTTATTAGCTAACAATGCTGATGCCCCTTCTCTCAGTCTGAGCAGTACAATGCAATGAATTAAAGAAAGATTAAAGCATTTAACTGTAAAAAGTACATACGGTACATTGATTACATTTTCAATAGCTGCAAGATGTTCAGTTTTACCAAAATTGTATTATTTTGCTTTCTTATGCTTTCTGAATGAAGAATTAAGAAATGATAACGATTCACATCAACTTTATATCTGAAGAATCAAATATTTTAGGTAAGTATTTCTGAACTACTAAAATAAGTATCATTGTTTTATTCAGGCATACTAGAAAATTAATGTTTTGGATAGAGTGGAGAGAAATTAGAACACCTGTCAAGTTTTTATAGCCATGTGTGATTTGTTAAAGTAGATTCAACCTCTCTAATAGTCCTGTTTACCTTTATCACAGGGAGTGAAAGTAAAAGAAAATCCCATATTTTGGATTATCACCAGAACAAGAATTTAGGGGAAATCACTCAATGGGGACACTAGTTCTGGTGATGACTAGGGCTTCCCTTACTTTGAAGGGATTTCCTCTCACTTCCTCTTTTGGCGTTGGGACAGGAAGGAAAGGGAATCTCCCCAATGAGACACCTGACAGGTTATAACCCTTCCTTACTTACTCTATCCAAATTGACAAAATATGTTTTGCCTTTAATTTCATAATATCATTAGAGAGCCCAAGACTACTGAAATCTCACCTACAGGCAAAAAGTCCAACTTTAAGGCCTCATACACACGGGCGTATCTAAAAAAATAAACAAAACGTCGGGTCCAACGTCAAGGAAAAAAGTTGACGTTTTTCGGCGTTATGCATTGGCGTTTTTGAGCGTTAGTGAGCGTCGGCGTCAATAGGCGTTTTTTTAAAAAAATCATCCCTCTGCTATTTTTCAACCTAAAAATGGTGGCGTCAAAAAACGCCGGAAAACGCCGGTACAATATTAGGTGGCGTTTGTTGGCGTTAGTTGGCGTTTGTTGGCATATTGTGGCGTCGGCGTCAAAAAACGTCAAAACGTTATAGCCTCAGAACGCGATGGCCATGGGTTCTACTTTCTGCTCACTAACGCCGACGCCACCTACAGCTCAGAAACGCCAACGTTTTTATGGGGCCATTGACTAACATGGAGAGCTGCAAAAAACGCCAGAAAACGCCGGCGTCAAAAAACGTCCGTGTGTATGAGGCCTAAAAACTAACATTGGCAAATTTGTGTACATTCATCTATGGGGTAATTTTTTTTAGAGTATTAGTGTTTCTGAACCTTTGTCCAGTCAAGGCACCCTTTAAAAGTATGCACAGGTTTGAGGCACCCTTATTAGTTTTAAATATTGCAGCAGCAGTAGCAGCAGCATCTACACACATAGGACACCCAACATTAGAGATGATATATTCTTGCAAAGTGCATTGGTACTGACCAGTATTCCAGCATTTGTTCTCCATCATTTTCTTTCCACCATGCAGATAACATGACCCCAGTGCTGACCAAGCAGGTCAAGGGGGTAAAGTAAGAATGCTGTGCAGGTGACAGACATCCTCCTTATCAACCATTGATGTCAGCAGTTGTTAGGAAGCTTAAGGCCTCATGCACACAGGACATTTTTTGACTGTTTTTCAGCAGCTGTTTTAAGCTGCAGACGTTTTTTTCTACAATCAATAAACCCTCCATCATGTTATCCTATGTGGTCATGCACACACAGGCTGTTATCAGCTGTTTTTAGCAGTGACGTTTTTGAGCTGTAAAAAAAACCCAAGACCTGAGGGTTTTTTTGGACGTTTTTCAGCTGTAAAAACGTTCAAACACTTAAAAATGCCCAAAAAATGCTCAAAAACATCAATCCCCAACGTTTTTAGACGTTTTAGATCAATTGGGAAAAAAAAAAACGCTGGCCCTTTAAAAATGCGAAAAAACTGTGGTAATATAACGCTGGTAAAAGCTGAAAACATCTCTGATAAGCTACTGATGTTTTTGGGCTGTTTTTTTTTTAAAGTCCTGTGTGCATGAAGCCTAAGGCTGGCCCACATGGTGCCCAAGGTGGTAATGTTACACAATGAAAACATATGACTTTGTGCAAGGCTCAAGTCCTGCGGGAATGCATGGGAATGGAGTTCCTGTACTTTTTCCACAGCAGAAACTCAGTTCCCGTTAGCAGCCACGTCCCGCAGGACTGACAGTGGCTTAAAAAGGGGGGGGGGCAGGGTAGAGCGGGTGGGGAATCCCAATAATGCCCACTAATAAGCTAATCCCCTCCTGTGCAGCTCTTTGTAAAAAAAAAACGTTTCCAGGTCCCTTGTGTACAGAAAGCAGACTATTTCTTCTTTTTCGGCTTTAGGCGGATTAATCCACCGCAGCGCTCCAGGCCAGCTCCAGTGTAATGATATAGCACAGGCCAGCTTTCACTGTGTAGCACGCTGCGGTGGATTAATGCGCCTAAAGCTAAAAAAGAAGAAATAGTCGGCTTTCTGTCCCTCGGCACCGGAGGATTAGCTTATTAGTGGATAGGATTAGGAGTCCCTGCCTGCTCTACCTAGCTCCCCCCCAGTTTAGTTTCCTGCAGCCCTAGTTGCCCAGCTTGTGGTGCCCAGTGACACATCTGAGGGGGCCCCACTTCTGCCCCCCCATTGATGGGTACTGGTGAGGCTGCATTGATGGGCACAGGTGAGGCTGTATTGATGGGCACTGGTGAGGCTGCATTAATGGGCACAGGCGAGACTGCATGGATGGGCACTGGTGAGGCTGTATTGATGGGCACTGGTGAGGCTGAGCTGATGGGCACTGATCAGGCTGCATTGATGGACACTGGTGAGGCTGCATTGATGGGCACAGGTGAGGCTGCATTGATGGGCACTGATCAGGTTGCATTGATGAGCACTGGTAAGGCTGTATTGATGGGCACTGGTGAGGCTGAGCTGATGGGCACTTATCAGGCTGCATTGATGGGCACTGACCAGGCTGCATTAATGGGCACTGGTCAGGCTGCATTGATGGGCACAGGTGAGGCTGTATTGATGGGCACTGGTGAGGCTGTATTGATGGGCACTGGTGAGGCTGAGCTGATGGGCACTGATCAAGCTGCATTGATGGGCACTGGTGAGGCTGAGCTGATGGGCACTGGTGAGGCTGCATTGATGGGCACAGATGAGGCTGCATTGATGGGCACTGATCTGGCTGCATAGATGGGCACTGATAAGGCTGTATTGATGGGCACTGGTGAGGCTGAGCTTATGGGCACTGATCAGGCTGCATTGATGGGCACTGACCAGGTTGCACTAATATGCACTGGTCAGGCTGCATCAATGGGCACTGGTGAGGCTGCATTGATGGGCACTGATCTGGCTGCATAGATGGGCACTGTCCAGGCTGCATTGATGGGCACTGACCAGGTTGCATTAATATGCACTGGTCAGGCTGCATCGATGGGCACTGGTGAGGCTGCATTGATGGGCACTGATCTGGCTGCACAGATGGGCACTGATCAGGCTGCATTGATGGGCACTGACCAGGTTGCATTAATATGCACTGGTCAGGCTGCATCGATGGGCACTGGTGAGGCTGCATTGATGGGCACTGATCAGGCTGCATAGATGGGCACTGATGAGGCTGCATTGATGGGCACTGGTAAGGCTGCATTGATGGGCACTGTTGAGGCTGAGCTGATGGGCCTGGCGAGGCTGCATTGATGGGCACTGGTGATGCTGCATTTGATGGGCACTGATAATGCCGTATTGATGGGCACTGACCAGGCTGTGCTGATGGGCACTGGCGAGGCTGCATTTCATAGGCACCGATAAGGCTGTATTGTTGGGTTGAGCTGATGGGCACTGGCAAGGCTGAGCTGACGGGCACAGGTGAGGCTACATTTGATGGACACTGATCAGGCTGCATTGATGGGCACTGGTGGGGCTGCATTGATGGGCACTGGTGGGGCTGCATTGATGGGCACTGGTGAGGCTGCACTGATGGGCACTGGTGGGGCTGCATTGATGGGCACTGGTGAGGCTTAGCTGATGGGCACTGGTGAGGCTGCATTGATGGACATTGGTGAGGCTGTGCTGATGGGCACTGGTGAGGCTGCACTGATGAGGCTGCATTGAGCGGCCCTGTGAGGGGCATTGCAGTAAATTAGCGTACACTAGTGTTGCCCTCTGGAGAGTGAACCACAGTGGATCACTTTTCAGAGGGTGTTTGACAGATGGCAAGGAAGCATTATATTGCCTCTTCACCATCTGATTTAATGCCTAAAAACCTGCACCACTTTGTTGCAACTGCATTTGTTTTTTCGTTGCTTGATATAGGATATGAGTCCTGATAATCTAGATGCCACCATACAGTGTATCTCATGGACCGCTCATTAGAGATGACGTCACTTCCGGTTGGGCGTGATGCACAATGTGATAGTAGTAGTGGTTGTGATGGTGGGTCTTGAATAAGTTCCCACACTTTTTTCTCAGGACTTGACCCCTGACTGTGTAACAAAAAGGCAGGCTTGATCCAATTTTAGGGTAATTTGGGTCCATTTGTAGGCATGCTGTGAAGGCACCCCAGAAGAACCCAGAAGGCATCCCAGGGTGCCCAGGTACCCTGGTTAAAAGAGTCTGGTATCAGTGCCTGGACAAGATCATCTAGAACCCAGGGCAAACATGCCAAACTGCGCCCCCCGACTCAAGATGCATGAGCATTATGTATCAGCAAACCCCCCATTCCCCAAATCCCCCCCCCTGCCAAAAAAAAACAAACATTCTATTATAAACCCTCTCCCCCCACTCCAAATCCCCCAACCCAGCACAAATCCCCCCCCCATCCCCAAATGTCTCCTCCTAGCACAACCCCATCCCCAATCATCCCTATAAACACAAATCCCCCCCCCCAAAAAAATCTTCTCCTAGCATAATTCTCCCCCACCATATCACCTCTTCCAGCACAAAACCCCCTGATCCCCTCTCCCAGCACAAATCCTCTTCCCCGATCCCCCTCCCAACACAGACCCTAGCACACATACTCAAATTGCCCTTCCTAGAGCAATTCTTACTGCTTGTCACCCCCCAAATTCCCCCTTCCAACACAAATCTCCTCCCCTCTAATTTCCTCAGGGTGCCCTCCCACCTCACATGATACCACAGTGCCACTTGCAGCTGACCTCCTTCTGACCTGCATTTGACATGCTTCAAGTGGGTGTTGCATTCCCATAGGGCCAGGCTGGCACCCTGGTCTTTCCTTAAAGTCTGCACATGGCATGGGGTAAAACTACTCATGTTACCAACAAGGTCATTAGACATACTGCTGTGAGTTTTCCTTTTTGGTGATATATTGGGAACATGTCTATAATTGTGCTGGGAATGCATTCTTCCTTGAAATGCAATATTGGGTCAATTCATGTACTTAGAAGGAGCACACTCCTACTTAAAGTGTTACTAAACCCAGGAGCCTGCATTCACTATATCTGGTCTCCCACAGTACACAGAACATGGAAATGCAATTATTTTAGTAAATATAAACTGCTAAATACCTTTTCTCATCAGCTGTACATAGCTGTTTTCTGACCTCTATCAGTGTCCGGCCAAGCTATGTAAGACAAGTTTTCATTCTCCTCTGACTATCCTATGAGGCTGCAGGACCCCTGTGGACAGTGCTGCTTGGCCCTGTGTAGATCACATGCACCCCCCCTGAAAAAAAAAAAAACCTCTCTAGCAATACACACCAAACTGGGCATGTGCAGAGTGCCCCCCAAGGCTATCTACTATTAGGCTATGGATTGGGGACTGTGGAAGAAGGGAGGATCAGTGAAGACAAGATCAAACAGCTCATTTACACAATAGGCAGGATTAACCCCTTACTGCATATACAGACTGGTTTTACAGTTGTGGGTTTAGTAACACTTTAACTCTGAGTTTGAGGCGGTTACAGTAATGGTCTTTTATTGGTATCTATGAGGCTCCATGCACACTTGTGTGACTTGTCCTGCAACTTTGGACATAAAAGTCGTGTGACAAGTCATTCCCCATACTTTCCAAAGATAGCCATTCATATATGTGCGACTTAAAGTTGCAGCAACTTCAAAGTAGTTCATGCACTACTTTGGCCCGACTTTCGTGCAACTTGAGGACCATAGACTTCAATGTTAACCCTCAAAAGTTGCATGAAAGTCGTATCTCAATGTTATACAATGCAACAGTTGTCCATTATCACTGGTCAAAGCCAAAGTCGTATCCAAGTTGCACCCATCCAAAGTTGCATCAAGGTTGCACCCCAAAGTCTTTGGAGTCGTACAAGTGTGAATGGAGCCTAAAACAGAAGCAGGAAAAATCTGCAATGACGTTTGTTACAATTGTTGGAATGTGTTCAAATAACCTAGATTTTTTAAATGAAACATATTGCTTGCATAATAAGTATCTAATCCCTGGATGTTAAAATGGTTCTAAAGGTAAAGTTTTGCCTTAATCCATTCCCTGCATTAAGGGAAAAAATGGTTTACCTCTTGTTGTGTCCCCCCAAACACTTACCTGTCTCCGCTTACAATCCAGTGCTGTGCTTGGCTGCAGCTCTTTCCCCTCTTCCTGGTCTCACAGGAGACTAAGGCAGTAGTGGGATTCATTGGCTCTTGCTGCTGTCAGTCAAATCTGGACAGACTGAACCACACTGTGTTTGTCTACAGACACACACAGCCAAGCTCAGGAGTGTGTCACTTTACTCTGAGGCAGAATTACACTATCTGTTTAAAAGTGGAACTAAACTCTTATTAAAATTCACATATTTTTAAATTAAACAGAATTGCATTATTTTTTAGGTATATAAATACAGTTTTCTCTCCCTTCACTGAGCATGTTCTTTACACTCTTTGTATGAGCATCGTGTGGAAGTATGAATGCTCCAACAGCAGTTAAACTTCACTTTTAGGCCTCATACACATGGGCGTTTTTTGACGCCACGTTAAGGGGCGTTTTTTGCAGCTCTCCATGTTATTCAATGACCCTCTAAAAACGCTGTTTCTAGAACGCAGGATCAGTGCGTTCTGAGGCTGTAGCGTTTTGGCATTTTTGACGCCAATCGTCAAAACGCTCACTAACGCCGTATCAGCATTAACTGGTGTTTTTTGACGCCAATGTTTTTAGGTTGAAAAATAGCAGAGGACTGATTTTTTTAAAAAAACGCCTATTGACGCCGACGCTCACTAATGGTCACTAACGCCGATGCAAAACGCCGGTAAAAACGCTGATCTTTTCCAAAATGTCGGACCCGACGCTTTGCCTATTTTTTCACAGACGCCCGTGTGTATGAGGCCTTATTGTGGTGACTGCAGCAGAATATGCCAGTGCATCAACATGGCTGCTTGTAATCCAGCTGGGGACTGCACAGGAAAGGGTGATAATGCTGCAGCCAAACTGAGTAAGGATTGTTACCCCGTGGATACGTTTTGTTGGTATGAATTATTGAAAGCAGGACTTTTTGACATTAAAGGGATATTTGCAACATTTTTGGTTTAAATATTTTGGTTTAGATCAGCCATTTTTAACCAGGGTTCCGTGGATCTCTAGGGTTCCTCCAGAGATTTCCTGAGGTTCTTTGAGCTAATTGAGCTCCTATCTGCCTGTATAGATCTGGGTTCAACGCCACCATGCACCATGACACCGTATATTTAGCTGTTTGTAAGAGTGGCATTCTGACCACCACTGTAAAGATTGGCATTCTTCCCACTGACCCCCGCAAAAATATAACTTAGCTGGGGTTTCCTGAGACCTAAAAATTATTTCAAGGTTTCCTCTGGGGTAATAAGGTTGAGAAAGTCTGTTTCTAGATACACTTTGAGCTGCCTCTGTTTCTGAATCTTTAACCTTTTCACTTATAGTATGCTCTGCTTATGCAGTATGTACCTGCTTTGCATATTGTTCCCATTTTTTGGCTCTGTGTACCAAGGCAGATTTGCTCTAGGCTGTTCAGATTATTTAGATGATGCATAAGAATTGCAGTTCTCAAAAAGTACTCCAGACATTTAAATGGTGAATGTAGGGTGCTCTCCTTTTTTGCTTTTCAGACTCTCTAGTGTTACTTGGGTCTTGTGCTTGGAATCATTGTTTTGAGTAAAGAAAAATGTCATCCAATCTTTATTAATTGGGCAAACTAAAGCAAGTTCTTTTGCAGTACTTCCCTGTATTATAAAAATCACTTATCACTTCATCTACCAGTGTTTGCCAAACTTCCAGTTACTGCTGAATGTCCAGATGGACTTTTTGTGCTGCCCCAAACAGACTAGTGTTATAGAGTTTTTTCATAGGAGTCATTGGTCAGCCTTTACCTCAACCACCTTTTTTGTGGCTCTCACATAAGTCACCTGCCGGTTTGGACAGATAATTATGAGGGAATGGTTTTCATACACAATATCTGGGTGGTTTGGTATACTTTCTGCTTTTTCAAAAATGTGTATCAGTGCCCATTGAGTCATGCAAATGCTTGAACATTCTGAGGAACTCATAAGGCCTCTTGCACACTGGGCATTCCCAGTGCATGAGGCTCTGGCGTTTACGTGCGGGTGGAATGTACCATCTAGCGCCATTGCTGGCAGCCTGTTAAATTCTATAAGAGGCTGACAACTGCTGCCTTTGCACAGTGCTGGATGGTGCACTGAGCCACACTTGTGTTTAGTACAGTACATGCCAAGGGAAAAATAGCTGGAACACAGACTGCTTGAATAGATTTGCTCAATCAGAATCTCTCCACCACTGGAGTAGGCCCCTGTTTCATAGAGTGTATGGAGCAAATTCCCGAATACTCATATTTTAGTTGTGATGGTTTGTTACAAGCATCTAAAATTGTGTATTGCATGGGGGCTGATGTCTGTACAAATGCATAAGGTACTCTGGCTATGTGCCTGGGATGCTGATAATGTGTCCAAGGAGGTTCTAATTCCATTAACCTTTGAGGGATGGAGGCATAGCATTACAGGCACTGGATCACAATTTTATTTTATATACACTTTGAGGGAAGTCATCTTTTGGGCCTGGTCTTGATACCATCATTAGCAATGCCACAGGTGGCTGGAATGTGCTCTTGCTTTAGCACCATTGGGCTCAAAGCCAGAGATCAGCTAACCCCTCTGATTAGCCTTCTCCATGAAGTCTCTTGGTATCCCTAAATGTGTACTTGGGTAGTTTGCCTCCTTGGCATTTGGGTGCTCAGGTAACCCCCTGTAGCTCTCAGGCTAAACACTTGTGTCTGGTATCTCCTTCAGCTGCTCCTCACCATTCTTCTGGTGATACTACACACAGTGTATTTCCAATGTCTCTCTGGGTTCTCCACACCCTAGGATCCCCTATTTCCACTCTAGTAGTAACTTGATTTCAGAAGTGGTATCCCACATGGACTTACACTACTTTTTCAGGAGACGCCTTTATCCCCAAATACTGTTGATCTCCTGCCACTTGGTATACCTCAGGTTTATACCTCTCCTGAGGGGCCAACTCATGTACAAGGTTGTCAGGGACCAGTTTATACTGTCCCCTACCCTTGTGAAGACCTGACCCCTCAGTGTCCTCCAGGGATACTTGCTATTTCTAGAATCACCGGACCTTATGTCTACCCTAGTGCCTTTTCTTGGAATTCCAATGTGGAACACTCAGATGACCTTCTCTGAAAAGGGTCAGCTTTCTGAACTCTTGCATTCTGAACCCTTCTGAAGGGCTTAACACCTGCAAGCTTCAACTGGATCACACTTTATGGATGTCTAATGAGCAAGGCTGTTCAGCTCAAATTCCTGCTAAAGAAGTCCATTCTACTGTATGTGGCTAGTTGATCCCTTCCCTATCTGTTCAAAGATTTATAGTGAGCTATAAAACCATTTTTTGATATTTTTAATTTAATTTGAATTGCTCTTCTGAAATGTTTTTTTTTAGTCATGTGATTGGTTTAGCAGCAATCATGGCACAGGCTCACACTGAGTAACAGAAGCCCCCCCCCCAAAGACCTTGTCATGTGACCACACATAAGAGTGCTGCAGGATAAAAGTACTTAGAGTATTTTTTTGAAAAAAAAAAAATAAACAAAATACAGTGGCATGATATATATGATTTCTGTGAATGAATTATGGCAATTAACACCTCTCTGTTTAGTATCACTTTAAGTAAGTTTCTTTGGATTCCTTCCTTGTTTCTGTCGTTAAGAAGGGGAAGGTTTTTAGCTGTGTAACGTATGGTTTCCTGCTCCCTGCTTTTTGCTGGTGATGCTTCACTGGACTGGAGCAGGTCAGTAGATTCCTAAAAGCATGTTTTTTTTGGATCACGGTTAGGCAGATTCGCTGATCTGTCTCTGTTAGACAACAAGCACACATCCAGGTGTTAGGCGAATGGGTCCCTGATCATCATTCTCTTCCATCAGTCAGTCTGACTTTGAGGGTGCTACTCTTGGGTTTTCTACCAGTCACAAGGCTCTTTTAGATATCTGTTGGGATATTATTCTGTAAGGCCTTTCTTGTGATATGTTCCTGTGAGATTGGTTGTCTTACTATGCAAACTGTTATTTTCATCATGATACCTCCTATCTCTGAATACTAAGAATTAGGAATATAAGTCTTCTCATGTTGACTGGCTGGTCTTCACTTATTGACCGGTTTTAATTGTCCAAGTTCTGTAGCAAAACCTGTTATCCTGGGGCTTTTTTCTGTTGACCACATCTCATTGTTGGTGTTGTTTCCTCCCTTTATGGTAAATGTGTTATTTCATCAGTTTTTTGGTTTATTGCTGGTTGATTTTACAGGCTGCTACTGGTTTAGGCTCAGTGTTCTTCAGGTAGTGTTATTCCCCTTGATGGCGATATCTCTGTCTTGGTTTAGAGGACCAGGTTGATCCTCTGTGGCCCCCCTTGGCCACAGCAATTTCCAGGTCTTGCTAGGATATCTCCTCATCTCAATTTACACTGGATCAAATTCAGGTGTTGGTCCTAATGCTATTTCTGTACTACAGACAAAAACGTTGTTGGTTCTGTTGGTGGATGTTGCCCACCCTCCCATTGGAGCACTTTTGGGTGCCCTGACTGCTTTTGAATTTCTGTGCCACTTAATGGATAAGGAAAAAAATTAAATTTTTCTACTTACTGTAAAAAAAAAAATTGTCTATTGAATGACACGGGTCCCACCATCTATGTGTTGTTTTCTCTTCCTTGGTACTCCTTTTTCACAAAACTGAGGCATGCTGGGGACAGGAGGGGTTATATTGGGGCTGGCTTACAGTTTTTCTGCTTGCTTTCCCAACGCCCTGTAGGCAGAGGTATAAAGGCCCGTACACACGGTACAACGGTTGTACAACAACGGCCGTACAACCAGTTTGTTGTACGATCATCTGGCCATTAGTACGCGCGATTACAAGAGCCGTCATACAACAGTTGTACAACTGAAGTTGGACGAGCAGACTGGAAAAATTTGGATGTACAACAAGCAGGTGTACGACTGTTGTACCGTGTGAACAGAGAGGTCCAACAAAGTTGTATGAGCAAAACAGGCATGCTCAGACATCAGGAATGTCCAGAAGTGTCCGTTCTGGGAAACCTACGTTCCTAATTCACAAATCACATGCACCTGAACTTCCTCTTTATACACTCGTAACGCGTCACTACGTTAGGCTTAGTTGTACGATCGCTTAGTGCATGTCAGTACGCGAGACACAGCCAACATCCGACTTGGTCCAAAGTTGGACGTTCGGTTGTACAACCAGTGCACCATGTGTATGAGGCTTAAGACAACTGTTTCTGAATTCATGCGTCCTGCAATGAACTCCAAAAAAACTGGGCAAGTACAAAAATGTTATTTTCTTTAGAATCAAATGTATATTTAACAAGGATTTCTACGGGTTCATAAACCATCTGCTGTTCTGAAATAGACTAGAAATTCTGGGGAGACCAGATAGCACAAATGGAAAAATAACTCACTCACACAGAAGATAAGTACTCTTCCTACTTGCAACTAAATTAGTTAAGACAATCCTGTGTGACTTAATTGGTTTAACCAGAGTACCATAAGAATACAAGCCATGCTTTCTTATTAGAAACTCCAGAATGATTTGAAAACTAAGTTTTATGTTGTACACTATGAGTACAATTTTTATTCATAAAATGATTGTAGGGCTGTGCTTCTCTGATATGCTTCACCCCAATCTAGTGCTAAATCTTAAATATAGTCTTTACTGTTAAGCCCTATGTTAAGGCGAAATGCATCAGTACAAAATATACTGGTTGAGTTGGTTGTATTTGGCACATTAAAGTAACGTTTTTTTGCATTCTGAAAAACATAACATAAAATTCCCGTCTCTTCTTGACAGTATTACTTGGGGCAGTCTTGCACATGGGTGTCTCTTCAGTGGGCTGCATTTTTACAGAGTAGTTTCACCACAAAAAAGTCTTTAACAGGCTCATCAACAGCAATCAGTACAATTGCGGTATACAAGTACATTGTGTACAGTTACTGGATATAGACTCAGAAGCTTAGGTATTAGGCATGCAGGGTGCAAACTTAGCTTGCAACAGTACAAAAAAATAACATGACAAAACAAGGATTTTTTTGCCCTTCGTTACTAGGAATAACTTATTCAAGTATTATCTTCTATGTAAGCTTTTAGTAGTAACATTTTGAAACCCTGTTAATGTAAGCAATTTCAGTTTATATAATAAACTAATCCAGCAATAGCTTTAAATGAAAATGAAGAGGAATCAATTACAATTAAATACAACCTATTAAAACGCTATGAAAATCAAAGCGGCAGATCAGTTATAAACTACATTTGGCCGATCTGTGGTGTGGTGAAAGTAAACAGTTCTTTAACAATTCCAGGACCCTAAGCCAGAGAAAATTGAGTACTGTCCGTGATACTTTTTTTATTTGCACTAACATAACATTTCAGTACTGCTTGGACCTTGAAGAAGGGGAGATACACCCCGAAAGCTTGTCCTGAAAAATTAAATGTTAGTGCAAATAAAAAAAGTATCACAGACAGTACTCAATTTTCTCTGGCACAATACACTAATACGGCTACAACCACCTCAAGGACCTTAAGCATATGCCCTTATAAACGTTAACAATATTCGTAGGGCATATCTCCTGCGTTCTGCTCCTCTCCCTCTATTACTGTAGCTATTACCAGTATCATCAGCAAAATTTTGACAATCAGGACTTGCTGTGTATCACATAGCAGAAGCTGCCAAAATGCAGCTGCTCCTATGTAAAATTACACTTGCAGATATTTCACATAATACAGGGTAACAACGTATTGCTACATTGTATTTATTATTTAATTTATATGCATATCAAGGGTGTGCATATGACATCAGGTAAGCAACCTTACAAATGAAAAAAATATATATATTTAAATTAACCATAATCAGACCTAATTTACGCTTTCCTCCCCTTCATTAATATTTTTCAGACGATTTTATTTTTTTTTCTATTTTTTAACCATTAAATATTTAAAAGTTTATGTTTTTTTGTTTATATGTTTGTTATATAATAAAAAGTGCAAAATTAAAATAACATGTACTTTTTTTTTTATTTGCAGATAACTTGCTATGCTTTGCACCAGAAAAATCATTTTAGTGTCATTTTAAATAAGACTAATACTTTTAGCTACAATAAAACTACCTATTTTAAAGTGGTCAAAAGAGTAAAACATTTTTTTTTCACTTGTTATGTCTTTATTTTTTTATAGATTGCATGAAAAATAAAATAACTTTTGCAAAACAATATTGCCAAAAGAAAGTCTAGTCTTACTTCCAAAAAACAATGTATGCATTACTTTGAGTTATTGCTAAATAAATAAGTATATGGAAGAAATGTAAAAAGAAGTCTATAGCAGTTATGATAAATAATGTTATTTTCGGTTATATGTTTCATATATGTGTGTTTGTTAAAGTAGAAGTGCAGTCCTGCTGCCCCCTCCATTCTATGCTTATTGGAACTACCCTGTAAAGGCAAGATGCTTACACTTACCTATGCTGAGGGCACTCAGCCCCGGTCACATGATCTCTCAAGCGCCCAGCTTCAGCGAAGAGGAGAGATCGCAGACAAAGGCGTCAAAGCCTGAGTGATGATATCACCCATAGGCTTATTGTGGGGCTTTGGTTGGTCACAGGCTGGTCGGTAAGTAGAGCTTGGAATTTCCTTGCATTTTTCCTTGGCTTTGTTTAACAAATGCTCTTCTGCACTGGAGCCAGTACTTGGAGCTGATCATGTGACCCGACTGGAGCACCTTCAGCATAGGTAAGTATAGATATTTTTCCTTTACAGGGTAGTTATAATAGGCTTAGAAAGGTGGTGGGAGCAGGTTTAAGTATAGTTGTGATTTGATCAGACTTCCACTTTAACTTTTTATTTACAAAAAATGGGCAAGGTCTACTGAAAAGTAAGTATTTCTGTGATGTTTCAGGTGGCAATTGCAAGTTGGAAGGTATCTAGAACCAGCAACATTGACTGAAGCAGCAGGCAACACCTAGGCTCCGGTCTCCCGGTGGGATGTCCCCTCCCGCTCCCTAGGATAACGACCGAGTGGCTCCCGAGTTGGATCGGCCGTTATCGCCGGATAGCCGATCACCCACTCTAAAAAATGGTACCGGGATATAACCTGTAGCTGCAGGCTATATCCCGATAACTCCACTTAAAGCAGCCGCCGTTTATAAATGGCGATTCACATTAAGTGGTTAAACTGCCCTCATTTACAGACCAAAGTTCATTTTTTTTTTACAGCTGTCAGCTGTGAGCAGAGAACTCTGCACTGAACCGGAAAAATGCGGTTTTAACCACTTGCCGACTAGCCACTGTAATTTTACTGTCATTTTTACTACGGCTCTTTCCCGCAAATTGGGATCATTGTATGTCAGTCGCGGGAACAGGTGTTGTGGGCATGGACCCACTGGCCAGCGGGAGAACCAATCAGCGAGTGGGGAGGACTCGATGTATGCTGGCCACTTGCGATCATCCCCGCAGAGACAGAACGGGGATCTGTAAACAAGGCAGGGTGAGATAACACAGATCCTGTCTTTCTGCTATGCAGGAAGACGGATCTGTGTGTTTCCCCTGTCAGCCCATCTCCCATACAGATAGAAACACCTCCCAGGGAACACATTTTACCTCTTGATCACTGCTAGTATTAACCAATTCTCTGCCAGTGTCATTTATACATTAATCAGTGCATTAGTAGTACAGGAAACTTTTCTGAAGTCGCCTTGAAGTCGCAGCGACTTCATTAGTGTATATTAAGACAGCTCCCATTCATTTCAATGGGATTTTGGATGTCAAGCGACTTGAGGCGACTTGGGATGACACAAGTCAGATCGTAAGTCGCCTAGGTGTGGACCGAGCCTTAGTGTCAGTACTTTTTAGGTAGGGTAAAAAAGCAAAATGTGCACTATCGTTTCTGGGCCCTACTATGGGTACAAACAACACATAACATACACATATGTGGTATCGCTGTGATCATCAGGAGCAAGATAATTTATGTTGGGTTGTTCTTTTGTGGTAGGTAGTAGCAGTAGCAAGAAATATACTGTACAACTAAATTAAAAAAATAAATAAAAAGATTTTTTTTTTTTTTTTTTACCATTTTGGGCCAGTTTTCCTTTGATACAAAAAAAAAAGAGATATTTGTTACTATTTACCAGCAAAAGAAAGCCCAATTTGTCCTTAAAAACACAAGGTGTAATTCACCTGGATAAGTATTTGCGATCCTATATACTGTTTTACTAACACATTACAAAGTTGCAAAACTGGGTCTGGGCGTTAAGGTTTGATTTACCCTTGGTCATGAAGGGATTAACTTCGACATGTAGCAGAAGTCATTACAAAATATCAGCAGTCCTAAACAGAGGTCCTACGTTGCGGATTTATTCACAAACTCGCTCATTCAGTCCCATCAGGAAAAAGACGCTACAAGTTAGCAGTGTGCAAAAACACTAGATACATTAACTTCTGCTTTGGGTGCTACATCTCGCTCAATATTTAATCTATTTCAATCATTGGGGTATGACTTTGATCTGTCTATGATGTCAGTTAAAGCAACCTTATCTTCATTTTTTAATGCAATGTGTTTTCTTATTTAACCCTTTATTAGCACTTAGTTAAAGCAGAGTTCAAGCCTAAAAACATTTAAAAGTCAGCAGCTACAAATAATGTAGCTGCTGACTTTTAATATGACACTTACCTGTCCAGGGATCCTGCGATGTCGGTTCCCAATTCATCCATTGGCTCCGGTGCAGGCGCCTTCATTGAAACTAAGGGAAACCGGCAGTGAAGCCTTCAGATTTCACAGCCAGTTTCCTACTGCGCATGCCCAAGTCGCACTTTCTGAATGGCCCCGTCGTCTTCTGGGGGGGAACACAGGACCCAGAAGGCAGCAGGGGGAAGGAGAAGGGGCCAATGCAGATGGGGAAATGACGTATCTTGCCGCGGTGGGGTTAGGGCGGAAGTAAAACTTTGTACTCCAGAAAAAGTGCAAAACAAATAGAAAAAATATATATATCCAAAAATGAGGGGGGGGGGGTGGTCTTTTGTTTAAGACCTTGTATTTTTGGCTGGAACTCCGCTTTAACTTTAATTTGCCAAATTCATTTTTTTTATTCATGTAAAAGCTTTTGTCCAAACGGAAAAAAAAACTGTTCGCTGTAACTGATTATAAAGTGTGAGCTGGAGTTTGGTTTCAACTTGTTAGTGTATTTTAATCTGCTAGTACATCTAACACTACCCACCCCCTCAGACTGACAGTGTTGCTGCTTGCCCTGCCCCCTGTGCTCCTTCACCCAGAGTTGGGGCACTCTAATACAGGGGGTGTGTTACTGATCAAATCACCAGGTGAACACAGAGAGAAAAAAAAACTAAAAAAGAAAATGAACACAGCAACCACATCTAATTGGTAAGCTGCAATATATTACTTTTTTGGCTTTGGGTTTAATTTCCAGGCTTTAACCACTTCAGCCCCGGAGGATTTGCCCCCTTAATGACCAGAGCACTTTTTGTGATTCAGCACTGCGTCGCTTTAACTGACAGTTGCACGGTCATGCAAACTAAATTGACCTCCTATTTTACCCACAAATAGAGCTTTCTTTTGGTGGTATTTGATCACCCCTGCGTCACATCTGATCACCGCTATAAATAAAAAAACAGCGACAATTTTGAAAACAAAAATTTTTTTTTACTTTTTGCTATAATACATCAGTTTTGGCCGATTTATATTCTTCTACATATTTGTGGTAAAACAAATCGCAATTGGCGTATATTGATTGGTTTGACCAAAAGTTGCCGCGTTTACAAACCATGAGAATTAATTTATGCCGTTTTTATTATTTTTTTCACTAGTAATGGCGGCAATTTTTATCAAAACTGCGATATTGCAGCGGACATATCGGACATTTTTGACACTTTTTTGGGACCAATGACATTTATACAGCGATCATTAAATAGCCACTTTACTGTGTAAATGTCACTGGCAGTAAAAGGGTTAACCTGCAGAAGGAAATCAAGGGGTTAACTGTGTTCCCTGGGTGTGTTCTAACTGTATGGGGGCTGGGCTGGCAGGGGCATAACAGATCTAACTGATCCCGATGACAGGGATCAGAAGATCTCTGTCATGCCGCCTGTCAGAACAGGGAACCATCATGTTTAAAGTTGAGCGGACACCTGGATGTTCGGGTTCAGCAGGTTCGGCTGAACTTTGCGAAAAAGTTTGAGTTCGGCGCCGAACTTGACCCCGAACCCCATTGAAGTCAATGGTGACTAGAGGGCTGCAAAAGGAAGCAAAATGGGGGTAAGAGTAGGACAAGTGCCCTGCAAACAAATGTGAATAGGGAAATAACTTAAAATCACACAAAAAATAAAAATTAATGGAGGAGGAGGTGGATGTGGAGTAGGAGGTTGAGAAGGCAGTGACCGTGGCGGTGTAGGTGGAAGTGGCGGTGAAGGAGGAGGAGGTAGCCAACACTGTTTTTTGTTTGTTTGTTTTTTTTTCTAATTGGGGTAGCCCCCAAAATATTGAGACATATTCAAAAAAAAAAAAAGTATACCAATGGC
>BLSH010024769.1:1713666-1726737 GCA_018402905.1 Glandirana rugosa | reverse complement strand
AACCATCATGTTTAAAGTTGAGCGGACACCTGGATGTTCGGGTTCAGCAGGTTCGGCTGAACTTTGCGAAAAAGTTTGAGTTCGGCGCCGAACTTGACCCCGAACCCCATTGAAGTCAATGGTGACTAGAGGGCTGCAAAAGGAAGCAAAATGGGGGTAAGAGTAGGACAAGTGCCCTGCAAACAAATGTGAATAGGGAAATAACTTAAAATCACACAAAAAATAAAAATTAATGGAGGAGGAGGTGGATGTGGAGTAGGAGGTTGAGAAGGCAGTGACCGTGGCGGTGTAGGTGGAAGTGGCGGTGAAGGAGGAGGAGGTAGCCAACACTGTTTTTTGTTTGTTTGTTTTTTTTTCTAATTGGGGTAGCCCCCAAAATATTGAGACATATTAAAAAAAAAAAGATCACTATCTGCAGACAAACCCAGAGATGTTCTAGCACGGGTTCACTTTTTCCATATAAAATGTACCATGGTTTATTTTTCATGTTTCTCCTGTTACAAATTCCAATAAAGACTTATGTTCTATAAAAAAAAAAAAGAATAAGTTCACTTAAGTATACCAATGACTGTGTGAGGCCGGTATAAATGTCTATTCTGCACAAGGTACAGACAAGTCTTGTGGGATCCATGCCTGGTTCATTTTAATAAACGTTAGCTTGTCCACGTTGGCTGTGGATAGGCGGCTGCGCTTGTCTGTGATAACGCCCCCTGCTTTGCTAAACACACGTTCAGACAATACACTGACTGCAGGGCAGGCAAGCACCTCCAAGGCATAAAGGGCAAGCTCAGGCCATGTGACCAGTTTAGAGACCCGGAAGTTGAATGGGGCAGACCCATCAGTCAGTACGTGTAGGCGTGTGCACACATACTGCTCCACCATGTTGATGAAATGTTGCCTATCAGCTGGTGGTGCTGTTTGTTGGGGCGTGCTGCTGACAAAGCTTTTCCACATTTTGGCCATGCTAACTCTGCCATCTGAGGTGCTGGCGGTGCCACAGCTGCGCATCTTCCTATCACGCTCCAGTGAGGGAATTAAGGACGGCACGTTGTCCTTGTAATGGGGATCCAGCAGGGTGGCCACCCAGTAATCAGCACAAGTTACAATGTGGGCAACTCGGCTGTCGTTGCGCAGCCACTGCAGCATGTAGTCGCTCATGTGTGCCAGGCTGCCCAGAGGCAAAGACAAGCTGTCCTCTGTGGGAGGTCTATCATCTGTGTCCTCCGTATCCCCTCAGCCACGCTCCAGTGATGTCCAGCTGTGTTGGGTGCCACCCTGCTGTGAACACGGTTCCTCCTCCTCATCATCATCATCATCATCCTCGTCCTCCTCATCCTCCAGAACTGTGCCCTGGCTTGGAAATGTTTTACCTGGCCTATGCTGGTGCAGGAACCCACCCTCTGAGCCACTTGTGAATGACTGGCCTGATAACCGTGGAAATGACCCCTCTTCCTCCTCCTCTTCCTCCTGTGCCACATTCTCTTCCATCATGGCCCGAAGTGTTTTTTCAAGGAGACATAGAAGTGGGATAGTAACGCTGAGAACCGCGTCATCGGCACTGGCCGTGTTGGTGGAGTACTCAAAACACTGCAATATGGTACACAGGTCTCGCATGGAGGCCAACTCGGTGGTGAAGTGGTGCTGTTCCGCAGAGCGACTGACCCGTGCGTGCTGCAGCTGAAACTCCACTATTGCCTGCTGCTGCTCGCACAGTCTCTCCAGCATGTGCAAGGTGGAGTTCCACCTTGTGGGCACGTTGATAGGAGGCAGTGAGCGGGAAGACCAAAGTTCCTCTGCAGCGCAGACAGGCGAGCAGCAGCAGGGTGAGAACGCTGAAAGCGCCCACAGACGGCCCACACTTTCTGCAGCAGCTCTGACATATTCGGGTAGTTTTTTTAGAAATTTCTGCACCACCAAATTCAGCACATGCGCCAGGCAAGGGATGTGCGTCAAACCGGCTAGGCCCAGAGCTGCTACGAGATTTCACCCAGTATAGCACACCACCAGGCCGGGCTTGAGGCTCAGTGGCAACAACCACTCATCGGTCTGTTGTTCAATGCCTGTCCACAGCTCCTGCGCAATGTGGGGTTTATCCCCCAAACATATCAGTTTTAAAACAGCCTGCTGTCGTTTCCCCCTGGATATGCTGAAGTTGGTGGTGAAGGTGCTACGCTGACCGGATGAGGAGATGGTAGAGGAGGAGGAAGCGCAGTAGGAGGAGGAGGCAACAGGAGGCAAAGAGAAATGCCCTGCAATCCTCGGTGGCGGAAGGAAATGCGCCAAACTGCTATCCGCCTCAGGCCCACCCGCCCCTACATTTGCCCAGTGTGCAGTTAGCGAGATTAGCGTCCTGCCCATGCTTACTGGTCCACATATCAGTGGTTATGTGGACCTTGCCACAGATGACGTTGCGCAGTGCACGCTTGATCTTGTCCCCGACTTGTTTGTGCAGGGAAGGGATGGCTCGCCTGGAAAAGTAGTGGCGGCTGGGAACCACGTACTGTGGGTCAGCCACCGCCATCAGGTTCACTGTCCGTGTCCACCAGATGGAATGACAGCATTTCAAAGGCCAGGAATTTTGAAATGCTGGCAATCAGGGCCAGGGATCGCGAGTGGGTAGGGGGGTACTTCCTCTTTCTCTCCAGTGTTTGGGAGATGAACAGATGTAAGCTTCCATGGGACCATGTGGAAATGCTTGGGGACGGTGGCGGACATGGTGGCGTTGCTGTCACATCGTCTGTTCGCTGGGTGGCGGGTGACACTGGCACTGTAGAGGTGGAGGAAGAGGCCGAGGCAGCAGCAGAAGAGGAAGCAGGAGGAGGCCGAGACCTTTCTTGGATTTTGAGGTAATTATTCCACTGCAGCTCGTGCTTTGAATTTAGATGCCTGGTCACGCAGGTTGTGCTCAGGTTTAGAACATTTATGCCTCACTTCAGGCTCTGATTGCACAGCGTGCAAACCACTCGTGTCTTGTCGTCAGCACATTTCTGAAGAACTGCCACGCCAGGGCATTTGAGCTGCCTTTGGTGTGCTAGGTCCCTGGGTGCGGTGGGTAGTAGCAGGCGTACTGTCTAGGGGATGGTCGCTCTGCTTTTGCAACCTGATTCCTCTTCTGCTGTGCTGGTGCCTCTGTGCGACCACCACCTCTTCCTCCAAACTGCACACCTCACTCGCATGACCTTCATTCCATGTGGGGTCTAGGACCTCATCATCCTCCACATCATCTTCCACCCACTCTTCACCACTGCCCTCCTTGTCAGTCTGCACACTGTAGAAAGCCACAGCAGTTGGCACCTGTGTTTCGTCATCATCAGAGACGTGCTGCGTTGGTGTTTCCATGTCCTCATCCTGCAACAGAAGTGGTTGGGCATCGGTGCACTCAATGTCTTCCACTTCTGGGGCAGCGCTATGTGGATGGCCCACGGAAAGCACACCAGCAGAGTCATCAAAAAGCATAAGAGACTGCTGCATGACTTGGGGCTCAGACTGCTTGGCTAATTTACAACGGACTGAGGTGAAAGACAGATGGCCATGGGGTTCAGGTGCCAACTCTGAGCTTTCAGCAAGGGACCGGATGGGAGACAATGTGAAGGAACTGGAGGCATTGTCAGCCAACCAATCTACTATCGCCTGTACTTGTTCTGGCCTCACCATTCATTGAGCAGCATTCGGGCCTTCCATATAACGTTGAAGGTTCTGTCGGCTACTTGCACCTGAGGAAGGTGTTTCACTTGTGCATGTAGCTGGCACAGATCGACCACGTCCTCTCCTTGCAACAGGAGCTTCACCAACACCAGCAGCACCAGCAGCACCACGATCACAACCCCGTCCCTTATTTGACGCTCTCCTCATTCTGGACGCAAATGTACTATTTAGCTCAAATTTATATTATTTTTTAAACCAGCAATGTAGATGCACTTTTTAATTTTGTGCAAGAAATGCACAGCAAGGTGCAAATGTACTACGTAGCACTATTTTTTTTTTTTTTTAAACCAGCAATGTTGACGCACTTTTTAGTTTTGTGCAAGAAATGCGCAGCAAGGTGCAAATGTACTATGTAGCACTATTTTTTTTTTTTTTAAACCAGCAATGTCGACACACTTTTTAATTTTGTGCAAGAAATGCACAGCAAGGTGCAAATGTACTATGTAGCACTATTTATTATTCTTTTTTTTTAAACCATCAATGTAGACTCACTTTTTATTTTTGTGCAAGAAATGCACCGCTGGCCACAAATGTAGTATTTAGAATATATATATTTTTTAAACCAGCAATGTCGACGCACTTTTTAATTTTGTGCAAGAAATGCACAGCAAGGTGCAAATGTACTATGTAGCACTATTTATTATTCTTTTTTTTTAAAACCATCAATGTAGACACACTTTTTATTTTTGTGCAAGAAATGCACCGCTGCCCACAAATGTAGTATTTAGAATATTTTTTTTTTTAAACCAGCAATGTAGATGCACTTTTTATTTTTGTACAAGAAATGCACCGCTTGCCGCAAATGTAGTATATAGAATATTTTATTTTTTTAAACCGGCAATGTAGACACACTTTTTATTTTTGTGCAAGAAATGCACCGCTGGCCGCAAATGTAGTATTTAGAATATTTTTTTTTAAACCAGCAATGTAGACACACTTTTTATTTTTGTGCAAGAAATGCACCGCTGGCCGCAAATGCAATATTTTGCACAAAAAAAATAAAAAATTAATTTGTCTAACTACAATGTAAAAGCAGTATTTAAATATGCCAAAATGTTGCCAACTGAACTAACAGAACACGATTAAAGTAGTGTCTCTGACACACAAACAGTTGCAAGTGTATTGCACTTGCAAAAATGGCTGCAAACGCCCACCTAACAAACAGAAAAATTGCTTAGGTTTTATATAAGGCACTTTGATTAGCAAACAAAATGTACTCTAGCAAACAAAAATCTCCTCTAGCACCCACCCACCAATAAATCGCTGTTTTTAACAGATTCTCTAAAGCTAATCTGTCCCTCACAGCAGCAGCAGCATCCTCTCCCTACACTAGTATGGGATGATTTTCTAAAGCTAATCTGTTCCTCACAGCAGCATCCTCTCCCTACACTAGTATGAGATGATTTTCTAAAGCGAATCTGTCCCTCACAGCAGCAGCAGGATCCTCTCCCTACACTAGTATGAGATGATGTGACACGCGGCATATGCGACTCCAGCTTATATAGAGGCTGGGTCACATGATGCACTGGCCAATCACAGCCATGCCATTAGTAGGCATGGCTGTGATGGCTTCTAAGGGCAAACGAGAGAAACGCTTGTTGATTGGCTGCCCAAAAAGGCACGAAAAAATACCCGAACCCGGACTTTTTCTCAAATGTCCGGGTTCGGGACACGGACACCCTAAAGTCCGATACGAAACCGAAATTTACAGTTTGGGTTCGCTCAACTCTAATCGTGTTTACATTGGCGGTTCCCCTTTCTTCCTCTCTCACAGGCGATCGTGGGTCGCCGGCAGACATCGAGTCTGCCCGACTCACAGGGAAGCTTAAGGAGCGCGCAGCAGACACCCGCAAATCGCGCATGCCCGAAACGCCGTTTATAGATTCACAATAACGAGCTACACTGCTGCAGTAAAAACACGGTACGTGGTCAGGAAGTGGTTCATTGTAATATTCTAAGTTTAATCATTTGTGTACCTTGGGACCTACTGAAAGGTGCTAATTTACACTGTAGGATAGAGTGTGTGTATATATTGGGGGGCGGGGAGCCTTTGGTTTCATCTTTCCATGCTCTTCAGGTTTGCGATCTTTCAGGGATGCAATGGAGAAAAATTCTACCAAGGAACCACTATGTACAGAGGCTTTGTGGTGCCTGTTGCTGCTTAGTTTATCCTGTTTCTCTAATGGCAGTTTCCCTTTAAAGTGGACTTGAAGTAGAAAAATATTGCACAGGTCCTGAGCAGATCACGCAGTGTAAACTCCATTTTTAAAACAGGTAACCTTTAACATAGACTGAATCATATACAATTGACTAGCGCCAAAGTCTGAGTATGGATTAGTAAAGGAGTCATTTGGAAGCTTGCTAATACATTCTCATAATTCTGGAGGGTGAGAAATGTTTAAATCCGGTATCACCTGCTCAGGATTAAACTGAGCTCCTTAAAGAAATGGCAGCTAGTTTGCCAAGTTCATAACTAAAAGATATGTTAATCTTTACCCCTCAGATGTCTGTCCAAGGGTCCTGCCAAACTTAACTCAACTGAGATAACAGCTCTCAAAGTACTGACAGGAACCCACCGAGATCTTGGCATAGTTACTGCCAGTTTTAATTACATTGTTAAGGTTATTCAGGTCCATAACCCCTGTGATGCAATAAAGACTTAGGATAACTGTCAGATTACTTCAGGTTCTCTTTAGTCAAACCTATCAGAACTGATACAGAATACAAACATTTTGTCCTTGGGAAAAATTAGAAAATAATGATTCTGTTACCAAATATGCATGCTGTCTAGCATTTTTTAACAGGAATTTGTTACCGTCTTCTGTTCCTGTAAGTGAGATAACCTCAAACAATGGAGATATTCTTATTGCTAATGGTGGCTCAAAGGTTAGAAAAACATAATACCAAAACCAAAAAAATATAAAAGTCTTTCATGGCTCTCCGTAAGCCCCTGCGAAGATGTTCTTTCGGCTGAAATGCGTAGGGAAGCGTTAATGTGGTAAAGTCATCACGCCCACTATGGTGTTCGGCGGATGCTTTGTGACATGCTTTTTATCACTGTCTATATGTGTGTGTATGCTTTGTTGAAATAAATGGTGTTTTTAATGCTACACTATGGTCATTCTTCTTCCTTTTTCTCTGTGTGAGTGTTTGATGTGGTGAATGGTGGCCTGAGCGGGACCAGACTGGAGTGGGGTGAGCGCATTAAAGACTGTTCTTAGAGATCCATCATCCATCATCCACCATCCATCCATTGGGTCATTCTCCCATAAAGTGACGTCAGACCTCTCTCAATATGGGGTCTAACTTTCTGATAAGCAACAGTGTTGATCACAGGTGGCAGGTGCACTAACAGGTGGATTGAAGAAGGATTGACGCACAGTCTGTCAGGGTCTGGAGTCTGGCTCGGAGGCCAGTAACTATAGTTTTAGAGCAGCACCCACCAACAAGCGGTACAGATAACACAGGTTCACCTGAGGTGCAGGGTCTAAGTACTAACCAGTATTCACCAGAGCTTCTGATGGTAAAGGTGAGTTTTGCTGCATGTTAGTACCAGGTCCCGGTCCGCAGGATCACCTGACCATGAGGTGAGGAAGCTGGAGTCCAGTAGCAGATATAGCAGGTAGAGATCAAGCAGAAGCATAGTCAATAAACAAGGTCAGTAATGAATGGTTGCAGGTTGGGACTATGTAGAAGCATAGTTGAGGAACAAGCCAAAGGGAGCGAAGATACGGACGGCAGCAGGTGAGACAAAAGTGAGATATTGGCTGGAGAGAGCACAATAATCTGTCAAACAGGAAGTGCAGAGACATGGATAAAATCAGGAAGTTCATGGGAGGAGAGAACAGTGCAAGGTTCAAGACAAACAAGGTTCAAGGCAGGATCATTTAAAAAATCATCCAGGGAAGTGTCCAGCATTCCAGGGGGCTCGGCAAGAAGAGCCACTACCAGACACAGCAGAGGTCCCAGGGTTAAGTCCAGGCCCTGACACAGTCTCTTTTTTCATGGTGGATTTTTTCTTTTCTCTGTTGGTGGCCTGGACCAGCACCTGGCTCAGCCTCTCAGCGATTCGCCGAGAGCTTGAACCAGCCCCTCCCGCCCCTCCACAGTCTGGTGCTCCAGTGAGTGCTGGAGGGGAGAACTGAGCGATCAGCGGTGTTTGATCGCTCAGTTTTCACTGCATAGCCAGCGGGGGACAGATGCAGCATTGGATCAATGCTGCATCCACCTAGGTGAGGTTCTTTTTTTAATTCCAAACTCATACATTTATGACACTGTGTGGTGGACGTTTCTATTCAGTGACTTTTTATGCACTTATGGATTTTTTATTTTTCCTAGTTATATTAATATATATATATTTGTTGGTTTATAGATTTATGAATTTTTACATTTTTAATTTATTTATTCAAAGAGACAGCGCTATATGGTAATGTAATAGAAAACATAATAACTGGCAAGACGTGGAGAAGCAGCAGCACTGGGTTAAAAATTGTACATGGAGTGAGGGGGCTGCTGTGGGTTTCAGGCAATGGATGCCAGGAGTAGGGAATGATGCACATGTTTACAATTCATTCAGAACCAGGTTGTAGCAATGACCTCAATGAATGCTATTTTTACAGGCCTCTTATCTACAGTATGTAGTGTAGATTAAAAGTAGATATGTTTATCTTTCTTACTGAAAGATAAGACATTGCAATATCTATTATATTTGTGTTGCTTGTTTGAAGTATCTTTAGTACTTAAAGAAAAACAAAATACACTTATAATTCAGTGAAATGTAGTAGAGTATTTTTAAGCAGTTATGTCTAAAATCTAGTATTTTTCTGTTTAGTTAGTAGTAGTTAGTTCTACTGGCAGAATCAACAGGTAATAAAACTATGTTACAGGGGGTACTCAGAAAATCAAGAACTACTTTGTTATGGGTATTAAAAGATTGCAACATACTGGTCATTTTTCATTTTGCCCATGTGTAAATGTACTTAAAGTGATTGTAAAGGCTATTTTTAACAAAAAAATAACAAGCATGTTATACTCACCTCCTCTGTGCAGTTGGATTTGCACAGAGCAGCCCAGATCCTCCTCTTCTCTGGTCCTTCTTCTTCTTCTCACCTGGCTCCTCCCTCCTATCGAGTACCCCCTCAGCCAGCAGCTCTCTATGGGGGCACCTGAGCTGAGTCAGAGCTCTGTGTATCCATTCAGACAGGGAGCCCTGACCCGGCCATGCCCCCTTTCTACTCTGATTGGCTGACTGATTTTGATTGACAGCCGTGGGAGCCAATGGCACTGCTGCTGTGTCTCAGCTAATCAGGAGGAGTGTCTGGGACAGCTAAGACACTCGTGGACATTGCTGCAGAGAGAAGGGGCTCAGGTAAGTAATTAGGGGGTGCTGGGGGAGGGGGGTCTGCTACACACAGAGGGTTTTTATCTTAATGCATGGAATGCATTAAGATAAAAAAAACTTCTGCCTTTACAACTCCTTTATCTCAATAACAAAAGTTGAACTTTTAGATTATAGGAAAACAGCTCTCATAATAACATAGTCCTTTAAAGTGGACCTGTCACCATAAAAGTAATATCCACTTTTTACATTTGCCCCCACACCCCTTGCACAATCGCTGTGAAAAACCTTTAAAGTGTTGGTAAACCCACAACAGTAAAATCAGTCTGTACATGCAGTAACGCATGCTTGTTATACTCACTGTGGAATCTAAGGGGTAAATCCTCTGCATTGTGTAACAAGGCGGTTTGAGCCTGTCTTCTCTGATCCTCCCCTTCTTCCACAGTCCCCAATCCATCTCCTGATAGTACAGAGCCCTAGGAGAAACACCATGCACATGCTCAGTTTGGTGTGTATTGCTAGAGAGTTGTTTTTTTTGGAGGGTGCATGTGATAAGCACAGGGCCAAGTGGACACCAAGTGGCTAGTAAGGTAGATGAGTCTGTGAGCATCATTCTTCATTCATCATTCATCATTCTTAACCTTTCACAGTAAAAAACAAAAAAACAAGTGATTCTGCAATACCTGTTTCAGGTAATTTTATGTTGATTAGGAGAAAAAATAGGCGACACAGTGCAGGAGGGGTTATTTTACAGCTTTGTGAAGCCATGGGGTTCAGCACTCCACAGTTCTGGTGTCTGTTCACTACTGAAACAATCTTAATGTGGAACGTTGTTTGATAAAGTTTTAATTATACAACATATTTAAAGGGGTCGTAGAGGCAGAAGTTTTTTTCATCTTAATGCATTAATATAAAAAGCCTTTCTTTTTTTTTTTTTTTTTTACTGAAAGTATAGTAACGTGACAGTTATGGATGAACAATAATAGGTAAGCAAGTATGTTTACAAACGATCATACTAATACGTAGTAATGATGTTAAGCTTGAACTATGAAATGTAGGAATATCACACTTAAACTCCTAATGTTGAGCTGAGAAATTTTAGCAATGTGTGTGCAGGAGGGTAACAAGTCTTAGAAGGTTAACTAAAGCAATAAAAAGGTGAAGTGTACTTAGATTCAGGGGAAGAGTCCAGTTAGATCCATTCTCTGTGAACAAGGTAATAGTCAAAAGTAGAAATGCTGGGGTGAGATGATCATTGGAGAAGGCCAGGTCCGTCAGGG
Organism: Glandirana rugosa; assembly: GCA_018402905.1. Lineage (NCBI taxonomy): Eukaryota > Metazoa > Chordata > Amphibia > Anura > Ranidae > Glandirana > Glandirana rugosa. The sequence goes on along the minus strand of BLSH010024769.1, from coordinate 1,716,414 downwards.
TGGAGTAGCCATGGCTTCCAGTTAGCTGTGAATATTGGTATTGGTAGGTTTGCTTTTCCAAAGGCATATTCCAGGCGACAGTTCTCCTTTAGGGTATTGGTGACTTCAGCAACTGTCGGAGGATGGGCACTTTTCTATTTTCTGGCTAGGGCCACGCGGGTTGCAATGACAATATGTGTCATTAGGGTAGATACGTTTGGAGGCCAGAGATGAGAGTTCATGTCCAGTAATACAGTCGGGGGAGTTAGAGTGAGGGAGCATCCAGTAGAGGAAAAGATGAACCTTGTTATGTCTGACCAAAAGTTACTTTTGCTGGACAGTTCCACCAGATGTGAAAGAGAGAGCCAATGTGACCACATTGTCTCCAGCAAGTAGCAGGTGTAGTCGGGTACATGTGGGCCAACCTTGCAGGAGTCAATTACCAATTGTGAAAATTTTTTTGCGCAGTTTCCAAATGAGAGATGCAGTGAGAGGCCTTGCTAGTGGAGTTCAGGGCTGAGTGCCACTGTGCTGAAGTGTAGGTTTGATTAGTTCATTGTTCCCAACATTGCATGGAAAAGGATTTGTTGTGGGAGAGGAAGTTTAGCAGGAGTTTGTAGTTGCTTGATATGCCTTTTGGGGGTAGGTTGTGCCATGGAGTAAAAATTGATTAGGTTTGGTATGAGAGTATCGTTGGAAAAGTGTAGGTTTTTAAGAGCTGATCTTAGCTGGAGATACATATAGAACTGTTTGGGGTTAAGTGGAAAGTTCTGACAGAGTTGTTGGAAAGATCTTAAAGCGGAGTTCCACCCTAAAGTGGAACTTCCGCTTTAATGGAAGGGGACTCCTGACATGCCACAATTGGCATGTCTTTTTTTGGGGGGTGACCAGGGACCCTGTTTTCACAGGGTCCCAGGTCCACTTCCTCCCCTGGCGCCGTGGCTCAGGGAAGGAAGTCCACCTTCCCCCCTCCCTCTCGGCAATCTTCTGGGACATGCCACAAGGCGCAGTGTGACTCGCGCATACGCAGTGCGCACCCGGCTTTGAGGCCAAAGCCGGGTGCCCACATTTATGATGCCGCCGCCGCCAAGGGGAGGGGGCAAAGAGCAAGCCCTCGGGCGACCACATTGCTGGAGCAAGGGACAGGTGAGTGTCTGATTATTAAAAGTCAGCAGCTACACTTTTTGTAGCTGCTGATTTTTACATGGGTGGAACTCAGCTTTAATGTAGTATTTGAGTAAAGTAATCCTAGGTTGTTGATGCCTGCTTTGGACCAAGAGGCATAGGAAGTGTTCGGAATGAGTAGTTCTAGTGCGTTAAGGGGTAAGTGGGCGAGCAGTGAGTGATGGAAGCTCTTTGTTGTTTGATAGAAAGCTACTCTGGTTGTGGCTGTGACAGTGTCCAAGAAGGCCTTGGGTGGTTTTAGACTGAGTAGAATAGTGCTGAGTAGAGTTTTTGGGGAAGTCGTAATAGCGGTTTGTTCAATTTGTAGCCAGGTTGGTTGTCCACCATACTTTGGTCTGATCTAGAATAGCCTTGTAATATGCTCCGATGTTTGGGACGCCCAGGCCAGCATATTTAGTAGGGGTGCATAAGAGTTTATGATGAATATGTGGTCCATTATTCTTCCAGATGCAGGAGTTGATGATAGCTTGAATTTTTGCAATGTGCGAGGAGAGAAAGGGGACCAACATTGTTCAAAACAAGTATATAATGTGAGGTAGTATGATCATTTTACTTAGTGCCATTCGGCCCACCCAGGAGACAGCAGTCTTCTGTAGACCTTGGGATATTTTATAAAGTTTAGTCAGTAAGGCTTGTAAGTTTATGTTAAGCATCTTCGTGGAGGGAGAGACCAGTTGAATACCAAGGTAGATGAGAGTTGAATTGGGGGCCCACGAGAAGGGCAGAGATCTTTTGTTTGGTAGATTGAGATAGGGAAATGCCAAGCATCGAGGATTTGGTGCGGTTGATTTTATAAAGAGATATCCGGCTGAATCTGTCTAAGATGTTTGGAGTGCAGGCAGTGAGTTGAGTGGGTCTGTTAGCAAGACAATCACATCGTCTGCATACAGATATATCTTGTGTGAGACATTGCCAACTTGGATACCTGGTATTGATGGTGATACTCGGATGGAGTGGGCTAGTGGCTCCAAGAGCAAATATCAGGGGGGATAAAGGGCACCCCTGTCTGGTTCCGTTAGAGATGGTTAGGGGGTCTGACTGTGTCCCATTTGTCCACACACTGGCACTGGGGTTTGAGTAGAGGCTGAGTATAGAATGGAGTATGTTTTCTTTCATGCCAAATTTGCCTATTACAGCTGCCAGGTATTGCCAATGGACTCTGTCAAACGCCTTCTCTGCATCCAAAGAGAGGTGCAGAGAAGGCGTTTTATGATGCTCAGACCATTGTATTAAATCGATGAATCATCTGGTACCAGGGGCCTTATGGAGTGGGAGAGAGTGGGATTCAACTTCTTCTCGAGTATAAGGGGTTGACAATTTTTCAAGTTGCTCTGGTGATATTGTGGGTAGTTGTAATTCATCTAGAAATTTCTGTATTTTGGAGGGCTCTGGTGTGGCTTGGGTTTCAGATGTATGGAGATTGTACAGTTTGGGGTAGACGGTTGCAAATTGGTTGGCAATGTCTCTAGGGTTTGTGAGTAGAGTTGAGCGAACCCGGACTGTAAAGTTCGGGTCCGTACCGAACTTTGGGGTGTCCGGGACCCGGACCCGGACCCGGACTTTTCAAAAAAAGTCCGGGTTCGA
>BLSH010024769.1:1692884-1706514 GCA_018402905.1 Glandirana rugosa | reverse complement strand
AGAGTATTCTTGTAAATGCTAAACCCCAAAAGACAGTTGTATGCATGGTTTTTGTAAGCTGAGTTGTTCTACTACACATCTAATCTTGTGTTTGACAAATAGAGGTTTTTATGGAGCATCAGAAGATTTTTAAACAGAATTATTGGATGTAAAAGTCCACTTCATAGGAGAATAAAATATACATCAATGTATTAAACTATATCTGATGGTACTATTTATATAAAGATAAACTCCTGAAATGCGTAAGATTTTTGTAAACAATAAAGCGGACCATTACATGAAGACTTTTACAAATGTCTAATCATAGGTCTTCTGGGTGTGCCATGTTAACCTGGATCTGCTTTTTTTTAAATTTAATTATCTTTATTGAGTTTAACGGGGATACAATAGACAGAGAATAAAAGAAAAACCAGGGGAGGGAGAAGAAAAAGGGGGGGGCAGGGGGGGGGGAGGGGGAAGGGTACACCTCGCATATTACATAGGAATGTGATAACATGGCTTATGTGACGAAACGTACGTCGGGAGGAGCCTGTGTCGTTTGAGACGTTCGGTACGATACAGTTCGGTTTCCATTGGCGGCATTTGCAGCAGCCGGATACACTGTGATCCATTTTACATTGGAGTTGATGTATGCAATACCCGAGTAAGCCGGTGTACGCACACATAGAAATGTGAGTGTATTTATGTTTGTATATTAAACATTATGGTTTTAAAACGATTCAGCGCTATATCAGCTTCCTATCTTTTCATATTACCATAATACCATCATTCACATGGGAGCTCACCCAACGCCTGAACCCAGCCCAGGATTGATAGCCCCAGTGGGGAAAGTGCGACTAGGTCCAATTGGGACCGTACAGGGAGGTGAGCGCAGTAAAGTGTCGGTGGTGGAGTGTGGTCCCACTTTTTATCAAGTTTTGGATTTATCACGATTAGACACTTTGCAAGATTATTATTGAAGCACTTTTTGCACTTTAAGGGTCCTGTTCCTAACACAGTAGTATTTTTCACAAGTTTGGATGGACTGTTTTACATATTTTAGAACATATATGGACTATTAGAATAATTTTGAAGAATGTCACTTTATATTTGTTTTTGTTTCCACTTGCACAATTTTATATGACCACGTGGTGGCACCAGAGAGTCTAATATTATTTTAATTATTTTATTTATTTATTTTATATTGTGTTTAATTTTGCGCTGCACCTCGTTCTATTAATATGTACAAGGCTCTTATACTAGAATGTAACAATCAATCAATCAATCAGAGGGATGTAGAGAGGACCATGGTGTCCAGAGGCTGTCAAATTTCGCTCGCTTCAAGGCATTTACAGCAAGCATGCGTTCAAACGCGTAGTTTTAAATTGGTTAAGTGTACAACTTCAGAGATGGAGGGAGCTACTTCCATAGCCTGATAATTGCAGTTCTAGCTGCCAGTAGTATATGAGTGGTGGTAGGCCTGTAAGGAGGGGAAATGCTCTCTAGGTTAAGGTTTAGGATAGCCAGGCCCTTATTTAGGGGGATGTTGTGAGCATTAACCTTTGGGATAAGGTTAAAGACTTGTGACCAGTAGGGGGTGAGATTAGGGCAGTCCCAGAGGATGTTGATAAGATTCCCTACCTTTCCACAGTTGCGCCAACACATGGGGGATTTGTCTGGGGTGAAAGTAAATATTCTGGCTGTTGTATAGTATCACCGTAGCATAATTTTTAGCATAAGTTCCCAATTGGTAGTGCAGTGGGAGATCTTATGGGTTGAGAATATGGCTGTTTGCCATTCGTGGGGTGTGTAATCCTTATTTAGGTCTTCTTCCCATTTGGTTATGTGGGTGTCTTTGGTGAAGGAGAGCTTGTCTTGTAATAGGTTGTAAAAGAGGGCAGTACCACTTGGGCGAGGGTTAGAAGAGTTCAAAAAGCCCCATGCTTTCTGGGGGATTTTGATGGTAGGGATAGGGTGTTTTGAGAGAAAGTGTTTAATGCGCATATAATTGAAATGGGCGCTCAGGTGGAGGTTGTATTCCTGTTGAATTGATTCCCACGATTTGATAGATGAACCACTGTAGAAGTTTTGTATCATGTCCAGGCCTTGAGATGCAAAGTGGTGAAGATTCAGGAAAGGGATATTGGACTTGAGGGTCTGCGTTTTGAGGGGGGGGGGGGATGTATTTGGATGGAGTCATGCTGGAGCTTCAGAAAGTATCTCCATGATTTGATGGAGTCTGCTATTGAATGTGGGAGTTTGGAAAGGTTCCAAGGTATCCAGGAGTCTCTGATTAGGAGAGAGACAAGATCGTGCTCAGGGAGAGTGCCTTTTCTATATCCACCCATATGGGGGGGGGGGGGGTCTATATTACCGAACCAGTTTTTGAGTTGGGTTAGTTTTGTTGCCCAATAGTAGTCTTTGATGTGGATATTTCCCATGCCCCCAACCGTTTCATGCTTGAACAGTGTTCTTAGTGGGCACCTGGGTTTTCTCTTATTCTATATAAAGGAAGACAATAAGGATGATAACTTGTCTAGGTAGCGGTGCGGAATGGAGATGAGGAGCGTCCTGAAGATATACAGGATTTGAGGGAGGATTACCATTTTAAGGGCTGCAGATCTCCCAGTCCAGGAAAGGTCACAATGTAGTACATGCTGGAGTTGTGGTTTTAATTTCTGTATTAGGGAATTAAGATTGGTTTCAATTAAAGAGGGGATTGAGGGGGTGATGGCGATTCCTAGGTATGGGATGGATGAGCTGGACCACTTGTATGGGAGTAAGTTTTGCAATTTGGATCTTAGAGGTGGGAGGGCAGGTTTAAGTCTAAGATAAGGGACTTAGCAAAGTTGACTTTGTAGTAGGACGTGTGGGAGAAGTCTAGAAGGATTTGGTGGGCACGTGGAAGGGAAGAGAGGGGATTGGTAAGGATCAGGATGATATCGTCTGCGAAAAGGTTTATGGAGTGTTGTTTTTGGCCGATCATGAATCCAGAAATGAGGGGGTCTGTGCGAATCTTTTCTGCCAATTGTTCAAAATAAGATTGAAAATTGTGAGTGAGAGAGGGCAACCTTGGCGTGTGCCATTGGATATGATACATTTTTTAGATAGTAAACCCAAGGTGAGTACTTGGGCTGAGGGCCTGGAATAGAGAGCGAGGATAGCTTGAAGGATAGGACCCTGAAACCCACATTTTTTTAAAACATGCATCATATATTGCCAGTGGACCCTGTCGAACGCCTTCTCTGCGTCTATGGACAAGAGGAGACAAGGCATTCAAGCAGAGCTAGCCTGGTGGATAACATTGAGGATGCGTCTGGTTGCGTCTGAGGGTTGCCTGCCCCTCACAAACCCCATCTGGTCTCTGCTCAACAAAAGTGGAAGGATCGTAGACAGTCGGTGGGCGAGAAGTTTAGCAAATATTTTGACATTGGTGTTGAGTAAAGAAATGGGCCTGAACTTGGCCGAGGTGGTGGGATCTTTTCCTGGTTTAGGAATTGTCACAACATACGCTTTGAGCATTTCCTCTGGGAATTCAGATGTCAAAGCAGCTTTATTGAAAACCTGGAGTAGATGGGGAGATAAAGTTGCACTGAATGATTTCTATTAATCATTGGTTAGGCCATCCGGGCCAGGGGATTTACTGAGGGGAAGAGTCGCCACAACTCTGCTCAGTTCCTGGAGGTCAAAGGGGGTGTTAACCTGGATCTGCTTTTAACTGTGTCAGAATAGCATTGATAAAGCTGATAGTCCATTCCCAGTCATTATACCATATTCAGATGCTTCATTGTCTGCTGTGGATATCAGATATTTGATAAGGAGTATAACAACATCTTAAGTAAGGTAAGTATTCTATTTAACAGAAAGTATTATAACTTTCATATTCCAAATGAAGTTTAAGTTTTCTACATCTTCTCCACTTTGGCATACTGTGTATTCTGTATTTTGACAATTAAACATTAGGTACTTGATAATTCAGTTTGTATTGAATCATGTCTAGACAAAGAATTAACAAGTCTGTTATCCCAGATGATTTTTCCACATGCTTTCTTTTAGACAATCAACACTGTCAAGGGGAAAAGTGCTGGTTTGTAATGAATGTAACGTAGACCATGGACATAAATTGAGAGTCTCCCAATCTGGCCATTTTTAAGTGAAACATTCCCTGGAATTCTCAAAGACTGATGCAGGCAGAATTTGCGAAAGTGTTTCTCATGCATTGCAAAAGTGGTAAAGAATGCGCCAAGTTTATATACCTGTCTAGAACTTGTACTTGAGTTTGGCTCAGGCGCCACTTTTAGAATGCACGTGAGACACTTTCGCAAAATCTGTCTGAGACCGTTTTTCTCTCTCTACGCCAAAATAAAATGAATTAGCTCCACTTTTACATTTGACACATTCAAGCTAGGTGGTCAGAAGCCCCCATATGACCTGTATTAACACGAAACGCGTCGGACGCTTTTGACCTATTGATTGCCGCATTATTTTGTTACTCTTTACAAGCTTGTGAATCTTCGAACTTTTAAGCAATTTTAAACATTAGTCTGGAATAAACTTGCCCCCTCATCACCGAGGTTTTACACGATGGCCAGTGTCTCGTTTTTTATTTCCTTATAAAACGGTTGAGTGGCTGAGCCGTCCATCCTGTGCACCCCCTGGACTACTGGACCCGGATCCCTAATCTGGAGCGTGGAAAGCAGTCTCATTGGAGTGGTGAGCGGGACCTCCCTGTCTGGAATGTGTGACGTGACCCCTGGCGGAACATCCTAGATGCGACATTGCACCGTTTCTGAGGCATTGTTGTTTCTTCTTTCCGGTAAGCCTCCACTCTGGAAGGGGTTGGAGTTTCCATCCTGCTGCTTATTTGTCACCACTTTATCTTGATCAAATATCCTGATTGACACCATACTATTTCACAAGAACTTTTACTTTGGACATCACTGTTTATTTGTTTACACATTGGACTTCTATGAATTTGGTTCTTCACGCGGGATACATCACTACTTTATGGAATTATTCACTGAAGATATCACTCTGCATCTACGTACCCATTGGCTTATATAGAAAGACTCTCTATATCTGACAATTTATTACATACATATTTATTTATTCATATTTATTAGATTAACCACTTGCTGACCGCCGATCGGCATCTGACGGCGGCAAAGTGGCTCGTTCCCGCAAATCGCCGTCATACGACGGCGGCTGCGGGAACGAGTTTAGTGAGCGCGCGCGCGCCGCCGGAGGCACGCCCGTGCGCTCACTGTGTCCAGGGGGGGCCAGGGAGCGGGTGCGGCGGCTTTGATTGCCGCCGGCTACCCGCGATGGCCCCCCCGGAGAGAGTGAGCGGAGGTCCGTGTATGTAAACACGGACCTCCGCTCTGTGTGAGGGGGAAGGGCTGTGATCACAGCCTTCCTTTACGTGAAGGCTGTGACCACTTCCCTTCCCCAGATAGGCAGTCCCCCATACAGTAAGAACACGCCCAGGGAACACAGTTAACCCTTAGAGCGCCCCCTGCAGGTTAACTCCTTCCCTGCCAATGGCATTTACACAGTAATCAGTGCATTTTTATAGCACTGATCGCTGTATAAATGCCAATGGTCCCAAAAAAGTGTCAAAATGGTCCGACATGTCCGCTAAAATATCGCAGTACCGCAAAAAATCGCAGATCGCCGCCATTATTAGTAAAAAATAAAAAAAAATTAAAACACCAAAAATTAATTCTCATCGTCCGTAAACGCGACCACTTTTGCGCAAACCAATCAATAAACGCCGATTGCAATTTTTTTATCGCAAATATGAGGAAGAATATAAATCGGCCAAAAACGGTGAAAAAAAATGTTTTTTTATATTTTTTTTTTGGATTTGTATTTTAGGAAAAAGTAAGAAATTTGGGTTTTTTTGCAAAATTGTCGCTCTTCTTTTGTTTATAGCGGCGATCAGAAATGACGCAGCGGTGATCAAATACCACCAAAAGAAAGCTCTATTTGTGGGAAAAAAAAGGACGCAAATTTCATTTGGGTACAACGTCGCACGACCGCGCAATTGTCAGTTAAAGCGATGCAGCGCCGAATCGCAAAAAGGGCTCCGGTCCTAAAGCTGGAAATCCTTCCGGGGCTGAAGTGGTTAAGAAGCTATCCAATTTGCACACCACACGGTTATACATACGCTTCTTTTCTGATGCCAATTAGTCACATGTGGTATTGTTTTCAACTATTTTTTAGTTTAGCGCCACCCCTACACACACATTCAGTGTGACACAGTGTAAAAGTGGCACTGTTTAGAACTGCCTAAGTTTGGGCCACGAGTTGCTGTCAGAATCAAAAGTGTTGCAAAGGCCTCATGAATTTCATTAACAAGAAGAACTATTGCCAGAAAAAGTGGTGCGGCAGCTTTATTGAATTCCCTCCATTGACTGAACAATTAGAAAAGTTTCATGAGTGCTGTCATTCTGGACATGCAGCCTCTCCCTGTACCACTTGACCTACTCCCCTTCCCTCTTCATTTATATGAACTTACTTAATCAAGAGTCAACCCTGTAGATTTATAGAACATTCTGCAACACTCAGAAGATTTGTTCTCTTGACTGGGTCAGATTGTGCCTGCAAGTCCCACTGCCCACTAAAGTGTATGGCAAGCCTACAAGGCTTGGCTGTATATATTAAAGGAGAAGTACAGCCAAAGCTTGTTTGATTGTACTTCTCCTGTGGATCACAGGAGTGCAGATCATTCTACACTCCTGTGACCCATTTTCAGCAGACAGTGAGCTAAAGCCGGTCCAGGCAAGATCACAACAATATGGTTGGGATCTGCCCACATGCCTGGACCGGCACCTGAGGCGGTCACTCCGCCCCCTCCACAGCGCACAGCTCCAATGAGCGCGCGTGGGCACAGCAGAGAGACGGTGATTGACAGTCACCTGCTCTCACGGAGCTCTGAGAACAAAGCGATCAGCTGTGTTTGATCGCTCAGTTCCCAGCCTTAGAGCCGGTGGGATACAGATGCAGCATCGGGCCAATGCTACATGCACATAGCTAAGTATTATTCAAAAATTTTAAAAAATGCCCATACTTCTCTTTTAAAGACTGGATGATTAATTACAGGCAAATGTAAACTGGGACATGACTCTTCCTCATATGGTAAATAGAATTAAGAGAGAGGGATTAAGAATGATTGCTTTTTTAGTATAGTTATTCTTGTATTTATTGATTGGCTCTTTTCAATATATGACAAGTAACTTTTGAAATCAGAAGAACCTGTAAATGTGTAAATGTTGCTTTTTCAGATATGTAGAAATTGATTTTGTTGATGACAATATATAAACCTTGTATGATTTTGCAATTATAATTTAAATGGTGTTTAATAAAATTATAAAACAGTTGGATAGTGATGGGGTCTACTAGGAAGTTATATCAGATTTTAAGGAGTAGCAAAGGGAATTTATTAAAATGAGTGTTTGTATTATATATATGGTTAATTGCCATATTTGATTTTTTTTTTTCTACAGTATAGCGGCGAAAATTGTTTAAATGTCATGCAATATACACACATATATATATATATATATATATATATATATATATACAGTGTATATAAATATACAATAATGTCGTGTTCACTCTCACCAGAAGAAATGTTGTTTCTTCCACACACCTTTGTTGTAAAATTTGAAGAGTGCTAAAGCTTTTAGACCATGAATTGACCTCTTTTATTATTGCGCCTTTTTGGCATTGAACCAGCTGCATTGCTTAGGAGTTGAGGGGGCAGGCACTGTCACAATCTGACAGGCAAAGAGGGGAGGGGGAGAGCACAGAGGAGACAGATAGCAGGCTGCAGATGACGGAGGCACATACGGATGACTCCGGTGTCAGGACTCAGCAGCCCTGATATATCATAGTCTAAGTACAGGGGGGACGGTATAGCCAGGCAGGATCAGCCAGGTATTTCAGGTGTTACAGGGGGCCAGATGACACGGCACAAGCATTGTGCTGTATAAAATGCTTTAAAGGAACAGGATCTTTTTAAGGTTTTCATATAAAAGCATACAATAAACATAATGAGATGGTGCAGGCACAGTACCAGCATCGCCCTTCAGGCCTCGCAGGGCCAAAAAACAATTCAGAACTAACATAGTTCAACTAACTAGGAGAAAAACTCCCAGGCAGGGAGTAAAAGTGGAGAAAATTGGGATTCATCCAGAGGGGAGCAGAAGGTGTAGCGCCGACATAACTGGGAGATGCCAACTTAGTAGTTACTTCCCATGCTTTTATTGTGGCTTCCATAGTCAAATTGAGAGGGAGATCACACCTTTGACCCCTGTAAAGAGCTAACCTCGGGCTTTCATGTGACACTAGCTGGGCAGCCTCCAACAGCAGCGGCAGAAATGTAATTATGATTAAACAATAACAACTCTTGCAGAATATGTATATAAATACAGAGACTGAGAATGTGAGGATTTAGTCTATTATGGGCTGTGCGTACAGGATAACAAATGACACCATGAAACCACATGATAAATGCACATCTTATGCAGGTGAAGAATGCAGGATATAGGTAGTGAAGTTTATAATGCCTTTAACCACTTAATCTCCTGAAGTTTTTTTATCTCTTTTTTGCTATTTGGCACTGTGCTACTTTAGCTAGCAATTGCACGGTCATGCGACACTGTATAGCAATGAAATACATATCATTTTTAACACAAATAGAGCTTTCATTTGGTGGTATTTGATCACCATTGGGTTTTTTATTTTTTGCCATATAAATGAAAAAAGGCTGAAATTTAATCTCTTCCTGCCCGGGCTATAGCCCAAAGACGGTTACAGCACGGGCTTAAATTGCTGGGGAGGCGTCCATGTACGTCCTCCGGTGCATGAGCTGTCTGCGCGCCCCCTGTGGGTCAATGAGACTCGGCTGATCACAGACCAGAGTAAGGGCTGATCCCGGCCCCTTACCACATGATCAGCTGTCAGCCAATGACAGCTGATCACGAGAGGTAAACAGAAGATCGTAATCAGCTTTTTTCGTGAGGAGAAAGAAAAATGACAGTTACCAGCTTCTGTCAGAGGGACATCGGTCCCGCACACGGACACCCACTGCTGCTAAGCAGTGCCCACCAATGCCACCTGCCAGTGCCCACCAGTGCATATCAGTGCTGCCTATCAGTGCCCACCAGTGCCACCTATCAGTGCCCATCAGTGCTGTCAATCAGTGCCCATCAGTGCCACCTATCAGTGTCACCTACCAGTGCCTATCAGTGCCCATCAGTGCTACTCATCAGTGGCACCTATTAGTGCCCTTCAGTGCCACCCATCAGTGCCACATATCAGTGCCACCCATCAGTGCCACATATCAGTGCCACCCATCAGTGCCACCTATCAGTGCCCACCAGTGCCACCTCATCAGTGCCCATCAGTGCCACCTATTAGTGTCCATCAGTGCTGTCCTATCAGTGCAGCCTGTCAGTGCCCATCAGTGCAGCTTCTCAGTGCCCATCAGTGCAACCTCATCAGCGCACATCAATGAAGGCGAAAAAATTACCTCTTTGCAAAATTTTATTACAAACTATGAAACAGTTTTTTTTTCAAAGTGTTCTGTCTTTTTTTTTAGCAAAAAATACAATTTGGAGCCTATTAAAACCTCTGGCGCTAATAAAAAAAAAAAACACCATTGGAATCCATGCGTCCAGCGCCCTACATGTAGATTAGGGGGCTGGAAGCATGGATTAGGGGGGCAGTGCCCCTGTGCCCTGCATTATGGGCCGCCACTGGGAATAAGTCATACACACATGTGCAGGTGAACGTAGACACAAGAAAGCATTGCTGTTTATCCAACTGCAAGCAAACTACAACAAACTGTCCTAACAATTTAGCAAATAGCAGACACATCTTGATTGCATTATACTAGAAGGGATGGTGTACCTGGGACTAATAGTGGGTTGGTTGAAGATCCTGGAGGCTTGTCAATCTCATGTGATCATGTATTGAAAATGCCTCCAATACTATATTACAGGGTTGTCCATACTTACACATTATTTGCAGCGTAATATATGCATTTATCTAACTATTATGTTATACAGTACAGAGCTGGTATAAATAATTATGCTGTCTAGGAAAGCAAATTATAATGACATATATTTTAATAGTAATTTTAAAAGTCTGCAATAGCACTGGATCAACACATTGCATCCATACACACAATAACTGACCATCATTTGTCCATTCCCCTCTATTAGGATAGTGACCATTCTTTCTACAGTAAAAGATACAGTGTTTATAGACTTACTTGATGGAAAGAGGGACACAAACCAACCACTAATTGATTTTTTTTCTAAACTTATGCTTGGTCATGCTGCCTGAATATGCAACTTTATGCAAAAGAGAAAGGTCCCCAGGGTTTCCATCTCTTGACTTCATCTTAGGGTAAAAAAAATAAATAGCTATCAACCGAGAAAATCCAGGTATTTATTTCCTGAATAAATTTGACTTGGGAATTTCTGCTGGGGCCTGCAGACATAGCAGTGTGACCCACTTTGCCCAAAATTGGCTTGGTTAGGTGACAGTACCTTTATGCCTGTACTTATTTTAAGACTGCCTCGGTTGATGTGCAAAGTGCAGTATCCTAAAGCAAACTGAATTTTTTTCGGACGCTATGGGTCACTGCAAGTGAACTGCACTTCACGTGCGAAAGGTTGAATGATTGGATTTCCCTTAGCAGGCTCTCATAATTCAATAATAATGAAATAATTGGGAACAAGCTCAGATTATGCTATCAATCATTGCCCTCTGATATCACTCTACAGATATCTGCACGTTTGTTTCTAAGACAGACACGGTTAAAAATAAAGCATATTGGCATACTTATTTCCAAAGTGGCTAACTTGTCTGTCGTCACAAAATACCAGATTATAGTATGTTAAGTATTCTTTTTTTTTAAACAGACATAGATCTAAAGAAACTAGTCTTCGCAGTATGTGTGATCTTACTATTAAAACGTGTTCAGGCTTTATAATTCCTGTCACTGTCCATCACACATGACTCCAGTGATTCTTCTCCCAGAGCACCTGATAATGCCATTCCATTGTACCTAAAATCTATGGAGGTGTGGAGGCGCATGCGCGAAGCCGTCCATGCTAGTCGCATAGGATCGGAGCTCCGCACCGGGTGAGACCGGGTGAGACCGCCGTGGCTGTCGTTGTGGCTTCGGGTACTTCTTCCCGTCCACAACGACAGCTTGGAAGCCCGTGACCCTCGAGCATCCAGCGGGATGGTCCTCGGAGGCTCCCGCTCCATGGTTAAAGCCAAAACTATACGTGAGGCCCTGGCTCAGGCCTCCTCAAAGATGGCGGCGGACGCCCCCAGGCGAACGATCGGCTCTTCTCAGCGGTCCCCAAGGAGACAGGTACCACACAGGGACGAGGGCGAATCTGAAGGGGAAACTATATCCACCCCCACACTCTCCCAGCCCCAGGACTCTCAGTCAGCTCTGATGGCACAATTTGAGCGAATGCTCCACAAGGCCCTTAAGCAGACCTCAGAGCAAATTACTGATCATCTCACAAGGGAGATTAGGGAGCTCGGCCACCGCACAGAGGAACTAGAGCAGAGGGTGGATGATATAGAGGCCAACATTAACAATCAGTCTGAGGAGGTCGCCCTACTAAGAGAGGAAAATAACTCCCTACAACTGCAACTTGAGGAATTTGAAAATCGGGCCAGACGCTCCAATATCCGCATAAGGGGGATCCCCGAGTCAGTCTTAGACCTACAATCCACCATCACGGCCCTCTTTCAGGAGCTAATGCCATCTATCCCCATAGATCGTCTAGAAATGGACCGAGTCCACAGAACCCTAGCTCCCAAGAAGGAGGAAGGCCCCCCACGCGACATAGTCGCAAAGCTGCACTTTTATAGAACAAAGGAACAGCTTCTCAAGGCGGCCCGACAAAAGGACTCCCTCCGCTTCCAGGGGTATACTTACCAGCTTTTCGCTGATATCTCCCAGGCCACTATCGCCAAGAGAAGAGCACTGAAACCACAGCTTCAAGTGTTACAGGAACACCACATCACATACTCCTGGGGCTTTCCATTCTCTATAAGGTTCACCTACAATGGTCGTAAACATACATGTTAATCCCAGGCTGACCTGTGCTCTCTCCTCCAGTATCTACATCTTTCTCCTCCTGACTCCAGCCAGAAGGATCAACGCAATAGACGCCGCTCTGCCTCAAGTTCTCCACAAAAAGCTTACCCATCTACCTCCACAGGTGATGACCGCAATGTACACAAAAGGGGAAGATTCGCCCCCACCTTGGTCGAACAGACTGACTCCATGGATTGAGGTACTCTGTTTCTGCTTTCTATTTCACTACCCTCTGCCAGAGGCGTTTTGGTCTACTCCATCTGTTGACCACATTTTGATCTGCCCCTCCCCTCTACCCCCAGTTACCTCCACCTTCCACCATGTTATTGTTGCAAGGACTTGAAGAGGACTATCTCACCTGTGTTGGGCCATAACACTTTTTATCTGCAATGGCCCCACACCCTTGGACTCCTCTACAAGCCAAAAGTTGAAGCTGCTTCGTCTGTTCCAGCAACCTGGCATCTGCATGTTCAGAGATTACTTCTCTCCTTTTAACTGCAATGTAGAGTTAATATGTTTTTATAAGTTGTAATGTTGTTGTTTCGGTTTTCAACTATCCCATCGGTCCCATCTGGCCTTTAGCGCTTATATTATATGTGCTAAATGTCAGAACGACCTCCCCCCTTCCCATGTGAGAAAATCCTCTCCCTGGAATACTTGATCCACCCCTACCTGGCTCTCCTTCTTGTCACTATTCTCTTACCTGACTCCACAAGGAAATTCTATAACTTATATCCCCTTAAAACCACGGTCTCTCCATTCTTACGAGATACTATTGCCCTCACACCACAAACTTTGTCTAAACAGCCATTGGCTCTCCCCGGTCAACATTGCTGCCTCCCTTAGTTAGTTGGTAGGTTCTGGTTCTGATCCTCCCAATTAACTACCTTAGTCCTCAGGGATCCTCAGTTCCCTTAGGCCGTATAGGTCTCTGTCACTCTCTCCCCATCGTACTTACCCCTTCTCTATGCCCTCCTATCGCACTCTTTTTTTTTTTTTTTTTGAAAATGCCAAATCATTTAATTAACATGCTTCAGGGATATTTTTTTTTTTTTTTTTTTTTAGTTTTAATAACAAATTCTTTATTGAAAGGTTTTTCATATACAAACAAAGGATATATATTGTAGATGTATGACATTGAGTTACACTGTTGCTTACATATTTTATCGCTCTTAAAACATTTTTAGTTGATACAATCATACATATAACGGAACACTATGTGTCAAACATGGGTAGTCCCCACGGACCTCCCCTTCGTCGTGAGAATTACTTCTTGGTATATCACAAGGCAATATACATACTAACATAGTTGATTTTTACAAAATTCTCGCTATTTTATACATTCGTTGTCACATTGAGTTACAGTATGTAGATGTTATATATAGGAAACAAACATATACTTTTTGGAAAGTTATTTCTTAAACAATAATTTTGATTTTTTTTTTTTTTTTTTTTTATAGGGACTTCGTACAATTAATTTACTAAACCGTAAAAGTTTTTTTTTTTTTTTTT
>BLSH010024769.1:1667716-1686092 GCA_018402905.1 Glandirana rugosa | reverse complement strand
TTGTTTGTGCCAATGGTTCCATCATTAATGTGAAAATTAGGGGGGAGAGAGGGCATCCTTGTCTTGTGCCGTTGGAAATGGCGAAGGGGCTGGAGAAATTGTTGTCTGTGAATATTCGCGCAGTCGGTTTTGAGTATAGTGCAGATATGGCTGATAGTATATTGTTCTGAAAACCAAATTTTTTAAGAGTATGGCGTAAGTATCCCCAATGTATTCTATCAAACGCCTTTTCAGCGTCTAGCGTTACAAAGATAGTGGGAATGTTTTTTGATTCAGAGTAATGCAGGAGGTTTATAATCTTGCGAGTAGCATCGGGGGCTTGTCTGCCTAATGTGAAGCCTACTTGGTCAGGATGTACTAGGTATGGCATAATGGGCGCTAGGCGGTTTGCTATGACTTTTGCATAAATTTTAAGGTCAGAATTCAATAATGATATTGGCCTGAAATTTGGTGGTGAAACCGGCTCCTTCCCTGGTTTTGGTAGGGTTATAACATTTGCTGATAGCATTTCTGCTGGAAATTCACCTGTGGACGCAGCGGTGTTGAATGCCTGACATAGATATGGAGTTAGGATGTTTGTAAAGGTTTTATAGTATTCAATTGTATAGCCATCTGGCCCTGGAGCTTTCCCATTGGGAAGTGAGGAGATGACTTGTTGGATCTCTTTTGTAGTGAACGGGGCATTAAGTGTCTCAAGGTGGTGCTATCGCACTCTTATTATCTCCTCAACCTCTATCCGCTCTCTCTCCTCTTCTCCTCTTTCCTCTCCCTCTCCCGGGTGGACTTTACGCTCCTACATCCTCTCCATATTTTCAGTGCCCATTTTTAACGCACCCCCATGATGGCCCCTCTGAACTTTTTGACCCTCAATGTTCAAGGGCTTAATGTACCTCAAAAAAGAACCAAGGCTTTCCGTTCCTTTGCCTCTCTTGACGCGCATGTAGTGTTCCTGCAGGAGACTCATTTTACCCAACACTATACTCCCAAATTCCTCCATCATTCCTACCCCCAGGTTTATTCAGCCTCAGCCAATAGGAAGCAGAGAGGGGTTCTTGTAGCTTTCCACCGCAGGGCTCCGTTCTCGTTATCCAAAGAAATTAAAGATCCTGAAGGTAGGTACATCATACTGATAGGTCATCTCCTTGAAACCGAAGTCACACTTGTATCTTACTACGCCCCCAACAAAAGACCCACCTCCTTCATGTCACATTTGCTACAAGTTATAGCCCATCACAGACAAGGCACACTTGTGCTTGGCGGAGACTCCAATCAAACCATTTATCCCTTCCTCGACAAGTCCCCCTTCACACCAAACACCAGTCCCAAAAGAGCACCTTTCAACCAATTACTGTCATCCTACTCTCTTATCGATACCTGGAGGGAATCCAACCCAACCCGCAGACAATTTACCCACTACTCTCATCCCCATAAAGTTCTTTCCTGTATAGACCACATTCTGATTGATACGTGTTCCACGCCCTCTCTTATCTCATCCATCATTGCCCCATGCCCTTGGTCAGACCACGACGCTGTCATCACCTCCTTGACATCTCTGATTCCGAAATAGATAGATAGATCATGGAGCCTCAATGACTCTATCCTTTCAAACCCCTCTCATAGGACAGATATATCCATGGCCCTTAAGGAATACATCTCTAACAACTCCTCTGACGACATCTCCCCCCTGACCCTCTGGGAGGCACACAAACCCGTTCTCAGGGGTGTACTTATAAGTAAGGCATCTTACCTCAAAAAAGACAGGCAAGCAAAACATAAACTCCTCGACGACCAGTTCTGCGAGGCCCATGCGACCTTCCAAAAGGACCCTACACCTACTCACAGACAAGCTCTAGATCAAGCGAAGCTCGACCTTGACCTCTTTTTATCCGAGTCAGCTGACAAAACCTTGAGACGTTCGAGACATAAGCTATATATGAAGAGCAATAAGCCAGACACTTTCCTAGCCCTCTCCCTCCGCAGATTAGACCAACCTTACAAACCCATTCGACTCAAGATATCCCACAATTCTTACACCAGTAATCCTGTGAAGATAGTGGCCCACTTTCGTAGGCACCTTGCCGACCTCTATTCCGCACACTCAATCTTTGATGAGGCTCAGGCTGCCTCACTTTTTTCTGACATTTCCCTCCCCTCCTTAATCGCCTCCCAAAGGGCGACACTCGAGAGCCCTATTTCTGAGAACGAAATAACTGCTGCAATTAAGTCCTTGCGCTCTAATAAACGACCAGGCCCAGATGGTTTCACGGCTACCTACTACAAACACTTTTCTGATTTACTCTCCCCAATGCTAACTCCAGCATTTAACAGCATACTCCAGGGCAAAAGTTTCAGACCAGAATCCCTTTCCGCTACCGTCTGCATGCTTCCTAAGCCTCACTCAGATGATTCCTCTTGGACCAATTTCCGTCCAATTTCATTGCTAAACCTGGACATCAAACTATTAGCCAAAATCTTGGCCTCTCGTCTGAACCCAATTAAAGGTTCTTTGATACATAGGGATCAAGTGGGATTCATCCCCTCCAGACAAGCAGGATGAAGGGCTGTCATTCTGACGCATGTTGCGAAGAAACGCAAGATACCTACTTGCTTTCTTTCGCTCGATATTAGGAAAGCATTTGACACGCTCTCGTGGTCCTATCTAACATTCTCTCTTAAGACATGGGGCTTTGGCCCCCATTTTCTCTCATGGGTCTCTTCCCTTTATCTCTCTCCCTCAGCAAGCATTAAATATGCAGGCTTTAAATCTGACCCCTTCCCGGTGAGCAGAGGCACACGACAGGGATGTCCCCTCTCCCCACTCCTTTTTGCCCTTGCAATCGAACCCCTAGCCCAAAAGATTAGATCCAACCTCAATATTAAAGGCATCGAACTAGGTGGTCACCACCATAAGCTGAGCTTATTTGCGGATGATATATTACTATTTCTTACGGCCCCCTTGACCTCATCCCTGAATCTCCTCAAAATCCTAGATGAGTTCGGCAAGGTCTCTGGCCTGGTCGTAAATCCCCGTAAATCTAAGGCCTTAAACGTCTCTATTGACCCCCCACTCCTAACCCAACTACAACAGGTACTTCCATTCTCCTGGTCCGAGAGCAGTATCCCTTACCTAGGAACCCATCTCACCAATGATATTAACAATCTATACTCGGCCAACTATACCCCAATGCTAAAACATTTGACTAGCCTTATGGAGTCCTGGTCTAAACTTCCACTTGCCTGGCTAGGCAGGATCACTGCTGTCAAGATGACCGTCCTACCCAAGATCTTGTACTTATTCAGAGTACTACCTATCAACGTCCCTTCCCACTACTTGCGCATACTACAACGACGCGTGTTCCAATTTATATGGGGGAATTCTAGACCAAGACTGCAAAGGCGCGTCCTTTTCTCTCCTAAACTGAAGGGGGGTCTCGGCGTCCCAAACTTTCTCAAGTATTATCAGGCAGCCCAGTTAGCACAACTCCCTAAGTACCACGCCACCAAGGAGACTCCATTGTGGGTATCCCTAGAATCGGTTGACTGTGACCCTCTCTCTGTAGCAAACCTACTTTGGCTGGCACCGAAAGACCGCAAGCATATAGATAATCCTGTGACAACTCACAGTTTACGCCTGTGGGACAACCTAAAGTCCAAATAAGGCCTGCTATCCCCGCATAACCCCATGCTCTCTTTCTTGAAAAACCCAGCTTTTTATCCAGCGTGGGTCTCCCCAAACTCATTTAGCAACTGGACCAGATCTCAACTTTTCCGAGCTCTTTCATTTACCACACCTGACTCATTTATATCCTTTCCAGCCCTATGTGAAGCACACAGCATACCCAACTCTGAGATTTTTCGTTACCTCCAGCTGAAACACTTTTTCTCCTCATGCATACGTAGAGACCCCTCACTACCGGCTCTATCTCTTTTTGAACACACTTGCCACAAAGATCCCCACGCGAAAGGTCTAATCACGTCCCTTTACAACCAAATTTTAGACTCCCTGCCTATCTCTTCTATGACCTATATCACCAATTGGGAGAAAGATCTAGAGACACACTTAGAACCCAAGGAGTGGACCGATATCTGGGAGGCTACTAAATCATCCTCCCAATCCATAGTAGCGGTCGAGACCAATTACAAGGTACTCATGAGATGGTACCTTGTACCTGCCCGTATCGCCAAATATGTCCCAGCCTACTCCCCTCTCTGCTTCCGAGGCTGCTCTGAAGGAGGTTCTCACCATCATATCTGGTAGTCGTGTCCATTGGTAATAGCCTTCTGGGAGCAAATCTTTCAAATTCTATCACTATTGTTCAAACTTTCCCTCTCCCCTGATCCGTTGGTCACCCTCCTGAACAAAAAACCGGACGGCATCTCTAAGACTCAATTCAAACTTCTCCTGCAGGTAACGACCGCGGCGAAACAAACGATAGCAAAGGCATGGAAAACTCCCCTTCTCAACATCACCGAAGTCAAAAATAGGGTCACAAGGGCCATGATCCATGCTAGAGTAGAAGCCATCATCCTGGACAAAACTATGCTCCAAGAGAGATTGTGGAAACCCTGGATGGAACACTTTATCCCATCCAACTTTGATCACAGCCTTCTAACCCCCTGACATTGTCAACCTCATTAATAACCCAGCCCTCAGACACAACCAGACACTACATTCTGCAGTGTCCACGACTTGAGCAGTGAAGTCCACCCGGGACATCCCCCCCCCCCTCTCCTCTAACCACACCCTCCCCCGCTCTCTTTCTCTTCTTTTCCCCCTATTTCCTCTCGGTTCACCTTCCTATGCTATCCTTTCCCTCCATACTTCCCTTAGTTTTAGTTTGGATTGCCACATCACCTCCCTTAGAATGATCAAGGTCTGCTTCCCATTATACATTGTAGCTCTCCAATCGTTGGTTGGAGATTGTCACACGACCACACTCGGGAATTCATCTTATCTCACTTTCTTTCTCTCCCCCCAGATATTTATCACCTCACTGTTTCTGCTATTACCGTTTCAAATATCCCATGTTAGGGTTCACCCTCAGCCAGGAAGTCTGAATTTAAAACTGTGTTATATCCTATAATCGTCCTCTGGTCCAGACGCAGATTGTTCCCAGTGGGGCATTGTTAGGGAAATTATAATACCTTGTATGCATTATAATTTGCCTGCGCTAATAAGCGCAGTTTTCAGCTCTTTTGCATAATGCATTTGGTCGATCTGTGTTGAAGCAGACACACACACACAGACACAGATTGCTTCATCTCACATAGCCGGTAGCAGGGATTGTCCTGCCTGGCTCTCGCTGCTGTGTTTATTTATACTGGTCAGACAGGTTTAACAAAAGGAACATGGCTTCGCAATCAGCCAATCAGCCTCCAAGGCACAGTCACATGACATGAGCTCAAATACAAATATAACCAATCAATGACACACTTGATTACATTCAAACTATACAATAGGAAAGGCATGCATGTATGGGGGAGGGAGCTGACCGGCAGGGAAGCCATGTGCTTCTCCTCACAAAGCCAAACAACATTCACCCCAGACATGCAGTAACCTGCCAGTTACAATGAACCCCTACCAAATACAGTTCTTATAAAACTATATTCCATAAGGGTTATGCTACTGTTCCATTAAAGGGTAAATTACAACACAAAGGAATATGGCTGTAGATTTCTGTCACATTGATCAGATGCCACAGAAAGCCCACAGATCATTATCCTTACATAAAAGGCAATACTAATTCCATAAGGCAAGTAAACTGCCGCCAAGCAGATCGATCTGTACAGAAGACAGGGGCCCCCTGATTGACGGTAATACACCCGCGCCACAGAACGTGCATTGCACCTCAAAGATCCAGACCAGCGTTTGCTCCAGCGATAACCGCTCAGGGTGCCTGCTGGCCGGGATGATCGGGCGGTAGCGTGTAATTATCAATTGATGGAAGATATCCATTGTATTGGCCTTTCCTCAGTATCGGTTAAAGCCATATTCGCTGTACACAGCGAATACCGGTAAACCAACACTGGGAGACACTGTGACAATACATAATACACCCTAAATAAATATTGGGCGATCTCTTGTTCGTTAGTCTTTCCTGGCTTTAGCACATAACCTACCTTTTGATGCTCTATACCATCCTGAATGCGCCCGTTCAACGAGTTCAATTTGTGAATGCAGATTTGTTTTGTATGACAATGTTTACTTAACCCCCAGACCTATTTCCACAAAGATTTTTTCTAATATTTATGTGGCTTTTTGTACGTTTGTACTTCTATAACTCTTTTAAACCAATAAAACCTTTGAAACAGAGAGAGTGAGAGCGATGACACCAAATTTAACAAACCTGCTCCCCATTTACACCTGAGACCCTGTAACACTAACCAGTCACATGACACTGGGGAGGGCAAGTGGCTAATCGGGCCCAATGTGGTAATTTTTACTTAGGGGTGTACTCACTTTTGTTGCCAGCGGTTTAGACATTAATGGCTGTGTGTTGAGTTATTTTGAGGGGACAGCTAATTTACACTGTTATACAAGCTGTACACTCACTACTTTACATTGTAGCAAAGTGTCATTCCTTCAGTGTTGTCACATGAAAAGATATAATAAAATATTTACAAAAAAAAAAAAAAAAAATCTATGGAGGTGTAGTAATGCTGTCTATATGAAATCAGCAATTCACGTTTTTTTTTTAATTTTGTACATCATACTGTATACGAGTTATATCATTAGTATGATGATGGCGGTGGTGAATGATGGTAATTGTTGTTGTCATCATCGTCATCTTCACCATCATCATTATCAGAAACAGTTGCTCTATGACAGCCAAATGCTAATAACATTACTGTCAATTTTTAGCCATTTATTGGATTAGTTACTCTTACTGGATCTGCTGATGCCAGTTTTACAGCGGCCTATTACTCAAGTTTACTGTGCAGTTTCCAGAAGACAACCAGGTGTGCTTGTAACCCATGTGTGCACAAAAGAGGAAAGTGGTTATATTGCTATCTGATGTCACAGATTATTATGCCAGCAACTTTGTGCATATATGGTACAATCTTTAATTTATAATAAAAGCCATAATATATCTGTGCTTGGATGAGAAATATCTATTGTTGTCTGCCAGCCCCAAAAGTTTGATTACACAACCAAACAATCAATACAAAACACAAGGGGTGCAGCGCCAACTAAGTGTTCCAGAAAATCCTAAAACGCTAAATAAAAAATCCACCAATAAAGATGATAAAGATGGTATCTTTAGATGGTAACTGCTGTGAGAAAAAACGTGAAGATACTCGTCACCACTGTGAGGGAGGGGGCAAGCCTGCTTGCCAGGTGAGCTGACCCTCAAATTATAGAGAGGCCAATAACCGCTTGTGTGGAAACAAGGCTGGATGAATCAGCAACTCGTATAAGGCACTGGCTGTGTTGTTCATTACTGTGGCTCCTATAGAGGGATGTATCCCGCAATCCTGGGGCATAAAGCTCCCACTCCCAAGGGTATGTGCATTAGCAGTAGCTTTTACCTGTAAGAAATACATTCAATTTGTAAGATGGTAGGTACCAATCTTTAATTTATATTATTGGCATATTTACAGTTTATCTAGATCTAATATGTCCCATATGACTCAGTTAGACGCATTACTGTAAGTGCAGCAACTTGTTAAGTTTGTTGAAGAGAAACATTAATCTATCATTGCGTTACAAAACTGGATTCTGAGTATTAGCAACCAAACTTTTCCAGTGGTTGGGTGCATGATCATATCCAAGTCACTGTGCCCAAGAACATAATCAGACCCAGAGATGAGAACATAGATTAAAAAAGGGTTTAGTGTAATGAGCATGTGATACATATAATTGCGCAAACTAATGCTGTTATAGTCACATATTACTCCAGCAAGTTTGGTATTTTGCTCATGGTTCATCCAATTATCTTTTAATTACAAGGAATGTTTTAGTGTATTAGGGAGTGATTATAATTGAATAGGAATATCATATACGGTAAGTCAGTGCAATACAGTAAAAATTTATTGAATCTACATGACGGTCTACATCCCTGAGTTTAGAATAAAATATATCACTAAAAATCTAAATATCCTGAAAGCAAATATTAAAGAATTAAAAGTTATATATAATGACAAATATACCTAATTTGCAAAAGGGTTTCTTTGTAGAATATTATGCAATGTAGCATTATACTTCTGAACTACCAACATATATAGATTGCTTGCAAAAGTAAACATTTAACTCATTTTTGTAACCACATTTACTGCGTATTACCTCACCCTGTTATGCATCTATCTCTTGATAATACCTCTGCATGCATATTTAAGTTCAAGGAAGGAGGAAAACCAGCATTATGCATTAATATAAATCATAGCCTGTAAGTATAATCAGCTTTGTCGTTTTGGCAAGAGTTGTAATGTTTTACCCCTTTGTGACTAAGCTATATGTTTGGAACTTGGAACTCTGGAGAACACATACAATTTATAATGTTATGTCTTTCAATTGCCCCTGCAGGGCCCAAGTATTCTCTAAATTAGATCTGCAAAGTGCATGCAACCTAATTTGCAATAAAGAAGGAGATTAATAGAAGACTACATTTAATACCAGGGATGCTCACTACAAGTCTAAATAAAAAGTGTTGTGCTACAAATACAAATATGACAGTGAAATAGACATGTAGACTCAGTGACAGTGAATAAAACAATAATCGTACTCCCATATACAGTAACTCAAAAAATGTCCTCAGTGTAATCAAAGACTGTGACTTTAACCAAATGAAAAATGAAGTGCCCAGAGAAGAATCCATCACCTTCACCCAAAGTCATATGGTAAAGACTTACCAGATGACCATGACCCTCTAACCAAAGAGAAGTCATGTAAAGCAAAGCCACAATCAGGTAGATGTCACTGGTGCACCTCTGTAATGGTTGTCACCCACTGCTGTCATCTCAAGGGAAAACAGGGTAAAAATATACCCCACAAAGTATAGAATGTCTAATAAATCTGCTTTATTAACTTACATCGGTTAAACATCCATGTGCATATGGAATTAAACAAGCCAGCAAACATATCCAAAAATTTCTGTGTTGACGCTGAAGCAGGATGATGGCTCTGCCCTGCATTTTGTCTCATCAAACGTCATCTGGGGCAAGGCGCCATGCTGTATCACAGTGCTTTAAATATCCTCACGGCAACCAAGCCTCACTTTATATTTCAGTCAAGCCTTAATTTAAGTCCTGCTGCAAGAACAAGGCATAAAAATTTAAGCTTTGTTTTGTATATTGTGGCCGGAACAACCAAGCCTCGTATCTGGTCCAGCGGCCAAGAGCATGTGGGATCAAGCCTTGTTTGAAATCCTGTGGTCAAATCGAACCCATCAACCAGGCCTCTATCTAATAGTCAAATAATGATAAACAAAGCCTGGACTGGAGGCTGAATGCTCTAGAAGAAATAAAGTAGAAAAATAAAATGAAAATAATATAACTAAAAAATAAATAAATAAAATACACCAAAAGCCTCAACTATTCGTATTGAAAACAGACCTCAAGGACAACAATACATTTTTACATAATGCCATTAAAATCCCTTAAATTGTTCCAACTAAAAAATATAAGACTTGAAAAAAAATATAAAACATTAATGACCATGATCAATTTTATGAATAGGGACATAGATATAAAACGAATACAGACGTATAAAACGACATTATTATTTAGAGGAGAGGACAAAGGTATATAAACAGTTAGTTATCACCACCAAATATTGATGCATTATTACTTATTATTTATGGGGGAGGAAAAAAGTATCTGAAACAAGTAATTATCACCGCCAAATATTTGGACCCATACCTTAAAACTCATGACCAAAAGTAGAATTAAACTTCATTAGAACCAAAGGGGGGCATTGTTAAACAATAGATAATAAGTTATGCTTACTAGAAGGGATTTCAGGCATTATTAATGAAAGCATTGACATCCCAATCTACATTCAATCTATTCGGGGTATATGATCTTAAAGTATAGATCCATTTAGTTTCTAGTCTTGATATTTCCATCTTTGTAGCACGCCTCCTCCAGTGGGGAATACATTTATCAATACGAAGAAACAGTGTGCCCGAGGGTCCTTGCTATAGACCTTAGCATAATGTCTGGGACACTATGACTACCTAAGCCTCTTCTAATATTGCCCAGGTTTTCCCCCAGGCAAACATGCAGTGCCCATGTGGCCGCCCCACACATTGCAGACCACACAGGCACTGCAAGATGTAAACAACACTAGTAGCGGTACATGTAATGAAAGACTTAACCATATATCTACATAATGTAGCCATAGACTGAAACGTTTTTACCTCCTATCTTTATATTTATTTACCTGACAAATGTTAAATTTTCTACATTTAAAAAAACCCATTAAGATTCTCGAAAAATACAGGACATTTTGGTAGATCCAAAATGTTAGGTTTTATACAGTTCTTTAAAGTGGGGACACCTTTATAAATTACCTGCGATTTAGGTGGCAAGTCAGAGCCCAGAATTTGATCATTCAGCAATATGTGCCCGTGTTTGGCCAAAATCTTTTTGAACGCATAATGCTGAGATGAAAATAAATAACCAAAGACCATGTATAGTCCTTGTTACACTGCTTAATACATGTTACTAGACCTTTGACTTTTGTAATGCCGCTGCAGCACTTTGTCGGTAAAATGTTCTAAAATTTCCTGTACAAGTGTGTTGTCTACCTTGGTAATATGCTATTTTCTTCCCGCCATGTCTGTTCTGTCCCGCAAAGGCTGAGAAATGTCTCTTCAAAGTCCTTCAGGTGCCTTTCCCAGGCTTAATGGTCTCTACAGACAGTCTTTTCATTGACCCTGAGAAAATTGCTGCTATGTCCAACTGGCCTCTATTCAACAAAGCTATGCAGCAATTTCTGGGATCCTCAAACTACTACCAGAAGTTCACTAGCCACTACTTTGTTTTTGTTGCTCCCATTAATGCTTTCACTTAGAAAGATGCCCACCCAAAACACCGGCCTTCCAACACAGCTAACGCTTTCCACACTTTGAAACAAGCCTTTCTTTCCATGCCTGTCCTAATAAAACTAGACATCACAAAACCCTACTACATTAAGGTCATTGCATCATCTGTGGGAGTTGGTGCCATGCTATTTTAATTTCAGTGGGGCTAGTTGCCCCTGCATCTTCTAAAAAAAACTCCTCCCAGCAGAGAATTATTCCATCGGGGATTGAGAACTGCTTGCTATGAAACTGGCTGTAAACTATCTCTTAAAAGAATCACTTCATTGTATCACCATTTTTATGGCCCAAAAACCCTCCAGTACTTAGAAACTACCCAGTATCCCAGTACCCAGAATCACTTCATTGTATCACCATTTTTATGGCCCAAAAACCCTCCAGTACTTAGAAACTACCCAGTACTTAGAAACTAAAAGCCTGCTGGTCTTTTGTTCTTTTCCAAATTTGACCTTGCGGTCTGTGGTCTGTCATGTTCAAGCCTGGAACTGCTAATTTAAGAGTTGATGCACTCTCACAGTCCTTTGATTCACAATATTTCAAATTGCATGTTGAGCCAAATTCATCATTCAAACCACTCTGGCCCTGACTTCTACCCAGGAATCTGCTACTCCCTCTAGCAAAGCTAGTGCCTTTGGAGCATGACAGCAAGCTCTCTGGACATCCTGGTTCCCACAGAACTCTCATGTTTTCTTTCCCACCTGTATTGGTGGTCAAATCTCTAAAAGCATGTAAAAGACTGTAAGGTCAAGCTATGTAAAAGCTTGTGCAATCTGTGCCCAAACCATGCACCTCCTTTACTGCTACCCATTTGCAGAGAACCACCACCTCTCTATCAACTGTGCTATGGCTGTACGGTTATTTGGCTAGTGGTTGACCACTTTTCAATTATGACAAATTTTTTACCCCTTTCCTTGTCTGGTACCTGTCTTCATCCGGATAAAACTTTAGGCTTCATGAATTGCCAGTCTACATTGACTCTGGCCACAGAATCCAGTTCACTCCCTGCTTCTGAAAAAGCCTCTGTAAGGCAGGCCATACATGGTGCAATTTTTTTTCCTGCAACCACAGTTGCCTAGCCTTTAGCCTAGCCATTGTCTGCTCCCGGCGGGGGATGGGTCGGGCGGGGGAAGAAGACAGTGATTATTGCTAGTGGCCTATTAATGCCCATTAATGATTCAAATCTCGGATGGTTCCTGCTGAATTGGGCGAGATTCCAACCGTTTTTGACTGGCCTAAGTCTCTGGATATCTCTTTGCAGTTTTACTCAGCTTATCATCCACAGACTAATGGACATTCTGAGAGGATCATTCACTACCTAGAATAATACATGTATGCCATAGTGTCTGTCCATCATAATGATTTAGCTATCCTCCTGCCTTGGGCAGAATTTTCTCATAATAACTATCTTAATGGTAGCACCAAGGAGTCCCACTTCTGCATTGTCTACACTTTACAGCATTCATAGTTTCTTTGCCAATACCTTGTTTACTGTAGATTCCTGACCTTTGTGCTATATTGAAAGACTTTAATCAAATTTGGTCTGAGATTGTAAATTGGCTCCAGCACTCATGCAGAAGAAATTTGCTATGGAAGAGCTCTCCAACCCGGAGATAAAGTTTGTCTTGCCACCAAAAACATACAATGTGTTCCTCAATGATGTTTGACCCACATTATGTAATCTCTGCAAAGATTAATCCATTCTGCTACAAACACCTCAAGCTACTAAATTATTTCCATGTTTCACTACTTTAACCTCTGGTCCTAAGTATATTCTCTCACTATTTCCTCAAGCAATTCATTTCAGTAGGATGTTTACCAAATCTTGTACTCCAAGATTTCTTGTGAATAGCTTCAGTACCTTACTGCCTTAGCTAAGTTCCCCCTGCAGCAGAACCTTACCTATCTCCTGTGTCCTATGTGCCTACCTTCAGCCCTTAGGGTACTCAGTGTCTCCTAATGCTCCTGTGCACCCCTGTGTCCCCCACTGTGACCCTGTGTCTCCAGTGCACCATAGTGTCTCCAGTGCACCCCTGCCATTCCTGTTACTCCTAGTTTGTCAATGGGTCTCCAGTATGCCCCGGTGCAATCCTATGCAGGGTACTGTCAAAAGATGTAAACAGACATAAAGAGCAGTATACTGAGACATAACGATTGCAGAGCTGTAACAGGGAAATGGAGTGGCCTCATTCCCAGCAAGCCAAGATAGGGTTCATTTCATACTGTGAGTTCCCCTTTTTAAACAATAATGTAATCACAGCCCAAACATGTTTCATTTTGGCGAAAGTTACCCCTTCCCTTGATGAGTATCATATAAAACTCATAGACAAAACTATATGCCCAGTAAATCAAGGGACCTTTTCTACTTCCTCAAGTGATATACGTTAATTCCCCTATTTCTCCATTAAACAGGGACAGAGCAAGGTTAGAAGTTCACTGTGATACTAGCCAACATCCCAAAATGTTACAACATATAACAATAAAATTCCCCCATTAAACTGGACTTTTTTTGGCTCAAAAATAAAGCAATTAGTAAAAAATGTGCAAACTTTATTATGGTCGCATTAGAATTGTTATGATAAACAATATAATATGTTAAAATTCCAAATATATAAATCCACAAGGGTACAGTATTTTCATACTGATTTGTCCATAATTTTACATAAGCAGAAAGCAGAAATCACATAAAGACAGCCGACACATTTCGGAGACACTATAATCTGATGTACAGTATAATCAAATTAACATTAGAATTTACAATATGGCAAATAGGGAAATTGCAATCTCAGGCATAGAGGAAGAATATCTTTCTCATAAAAACAAAGAAAAAGCCATTAGCCACTGGATTTTCTTTGTTTTTATGATACATATATTCTTCTAACCCTAATTAACTTTATCAGTAATTTTTGACTTTTAAATAAATACTATATATAGTGACATTATGAAAGGTGAGGTGTTTCATGGACACTATGTATCACCTTCCATGCGTTCATATGCAGGAAACTAAGGTGGAATCCGGGCAAGGTTATCTGGGCCACCTTGGCAGTGTTGGTTCCTGGACCGGATTTTGCGGCCCACTCGTGATCACCAGCAGGTGGTATAAATAAGGCAGGACTGGTGCAAGAGATTGCTCTTGGTCAGGGACTCAGAAAGCCAAACCTGAGAGAGCTATTGATGTGAAGTTTGCTTTGTGAGAGAAAGAAAAAGGTTTGCATTATGTTTGTTTTGTGGGTGACTGGGAGAAGCCCTTCACCTGTCAGTTAGGAACCTCAAATGTTTAGTTAGTGCCTGGATGGCAAGGATTTATTTTCTGTTTTGTTTCATTTGATTTTCATTAGGGATGCAGCAATAGCGATACTGGTATCGGTATCGTCGCCGATACTAGCCATTTTCACGATTATATGTACTCGCGAAAATGCTCCGATACCGGAAACTGATACCAGAAGTGATGTAGTTTGGGAGCGGACCTCCTCCCCTCCAGCCAGTGCCATCCCCACCACCTCCTCCCAGTGGTATCGCTAGGAGCAGGCCTGCCTTGTGGGCACGGCAGCTGGGCTGATTGTACTAACAGCCCCCCAGCCTTGTCTCTGCTCTGCACACCTCCCTCCTCCAGCTCTGGTTCCCGGCCACCAAAGTACTGGATCCAGGCTCTCTCAGAGAGGAGAAGATGCAGGCTGTCTCCTGTACCATGTAGTCTCTGGCTGTCTCCTGTAACTTGAAGTCTCTGGCTGTCTCCTGTACCATGCAGTCTCTGCTGTATCCTATACAATGCACTCTCTGGCTGTATCCAGTACCATGTAGTCTCTGGCTGTCTCCTATACCATGTAGTCTTTGACTATTTCCTGTACCTTGTAGTCTCTGGCTGTCTCCTGTACCAGTCTCCTCCTTCCTTCCACCAGCTGTCACCTCTGCCGCCGTGTCTCATAATAACCCTCCTATCCTTATCCTCTTCCCCCCAGCGATCACAGCCTTTTCCATCCCAACTCTCCCAGCCCACAATCCCTATTTCACCCCACCCTCAACTACCTTGCCCTCACTTACCCTCTACTCCCACCCTGCCATCACCCAACTCCCTTACCGCCCATCTTCCTAGATGATAGGTATCGGTAATTGGTATCAGCGAGTACCTGCAAAGAAGTATCGGTACATGTGCACTCAACTTCCTTGGTCGACCATGGCGAGGGCTGTTCTGAGTGGAACCTGTCCTGTTAAACCACTGTATGGTCTTGGCCACTGTGCTGCAGCTCAGTTTCAGGGTCTTGGCAATCTTCTTGTAGCCTAGGCCATCTGTATGTAGAGCAACAATTCTTTTTTTTTTCGGATCCTCAGAGAGTTCTTTGCCATGAGCTGTCATGTTGAACTTCCAGTGACCAGTATGAGAGAGTGAGAGCGATAACACCAAATTTAACACACATGCTCTCCATTCACACCTGAAGCCTTGTAACACTAATGAGTCACATGACATTGGGGAGGGAAAATGGCTAATTGGGCCCAACTTGGACATTTTCACTTAGGAGTGTACTCACTTTTGGTGCCAGTGGTTTAGACATTAATGGCTGCATGTTGAGTTATTTTGAGGGTACAGCAAATTTACACTGTTATACAAGCTGTACACTCACTACTTTACATTGTAGCAAAGTGTCATTTCTTCAGTGTTGTCACATGAAAAGATATAATATTATACTTAAAAAAAAAAATATATATATATATACTTTTAATGCACCCCTAAATTAAGGGAGCCTACTGGGAGGTAATAGTATAGCAGGGGGCCCACGTGGTTAACAGTCCTCAAGTCATAGGGTCACTAAGCTGGTAATAACTATGAAGTTGTTCTAAGCAATTTTAGTACCATTTTAGTCATATTCCTGTAGATAACATTATTTTTTGGCGGTATTCAGTAAGAAGGGACTAATTATTATAGAGATATGCAGAGCAAACTGACAGGGTCTTTGAAAGGCCTCCCCACCCCAAGTTATACTCATCTTACCAATGGTCCTTCGCAGCTCTTGCCTCCACTGCAGTCAGTACTGAAACCTTAAGGCCTCATGCACACAGTACGTTTTTGAACATTTTTACAGCAGCTGTTTTTGGCTTCAGATGTTTTTTTCTACAGTTAATAAACTCTCCAGCATGTTATCCTATGTATCCATGCACACATAAGCTGTTATCAACTGTTATTGGCTGGGGTGTTTTTTGGCTGTAAAAAAACCCCAAAAACTAGTGGGTTCTGAGAGGAGTTTTTCAATTGTAAAAACACTCTAACGTCAAAAAACGCAGATAAACGCTCAAAAAAGCGACACCAGCGTTTTTTAACGTTATTGATCCCATTGCTTTAACCACTTAAGGACCGGAAGGATTTCCCCTTTAATGACCAGGCCATTTTTTGCGATATGGCACTGCGTCGCTTTAACTGACAATTGTGCTGTCATGCAATGCTGTACCCAAACAAAATTGACATCCTTTTTATCCACAAATAGAGCTTTCTTTTGGTGGTATTTGATCACCTCTGCGTTTTTTATTTTTTTGTGCTATAAGCAAAAAAAGAGCAACAATTTAAATATATATATATATATATATTTTTTACTTTTTGCTATAATACATGTCCAAAAAAACATAAAAAAAATGTATTCATCAGTTTAGGCCGATATATATTCTTCTACATATTTTTGGTAAAAAAAATCGCAATATGCGTATATTGATTGGTTTGCACAAAAGTTATAGCATTTACAAACTATGGGATACATTTAGGGGCTTTATTTTTTAAAATTGTTTTTATTGGTAATGGCGGCGATCTGCGTTTTTATCGGGACTGCGACCTTGCGGCGGCCAAATCTGACACTTTTTGGGGACCAGTGACATTATTACAGTGATCAGTGCTATAAAAATGCACTGATCAATGTAAAAATGACACTGGCAGGGAAGGGGTTAACACTAGGGGGCGATCAAGGGTTTAAGTGTGTTCCCTGGGTGTGTTCTAACTGTAGGGGGGATAGGCTTATTGGGACATGACAGAGATCGCTGTTCCCGATGACTGGGAACAGAAAATCTCTACCATGTCATCTGGCAGAACGGGGATATGCCTTGTTTACATAGGCTGATCCCCGTTCTGCCTCTGTACATGGCAATCGCAGGTCACCGGCAGACATCGAGTCTGCTGGACCCACGGGTGTGCGCGCCTGCTATACCACATGCATGAACTGACTTACAATGACAGCGGTTCACACTATCCAACCACCTTGCCGCAGTATAATTGTGGCGGGTAGTCGGGAAGTGGTTACAAAATAAACGCTAACGTTAAAAAACACTGAAAGATGCTAAAAAACGATATTGCAAAAACTCACTGCAAATATTTATAACATTACTATAATGTGCATGTGCATGAGGTCTAAATGTCAGCTGGTTTTGGACACTAAGTGGATCGATGATGTCACTCCCCTGATCATATAACAATACTCAGGCCTAGCGATTTGCTGTTAGAGCAAAACAATGTCACATGGGAGGAGGTCACATGCTCCCTTATACCCAGTAGCACTGGCTATTGTTGCTGGCTGTGGTAGAGCCAGGGGCTGCAAGGAAGAGTTTATAAGGTAAGTATGACTGGAGGAGAGAAGGACCTTACAAAGGTGCTGTCCCTTTTCCCTGAATAGGCAAGGTGGCAGTGCGATTTTAACACAAACCTCTCTCTGCTGGACATTGCAACATTACTCCACATTGTGGCCTGCATTTTACATCTCATTGATAAAATGCAGTCAGCACCGTGGAAAATGTGGTGCCCACAGAGTTCTCTTTGCTTATCATTGCAGAGGAAACTTGATCAGGTAACAATTCCTGGTCTCCTCCTTGCTCTTTTTTCTTTTCCTTTTTTTGTAGCACAAAGCACATTTTTAAAGCACAAATGTGTTGTTTTTTTTTTTTTTTTTTTTTTTTTTTTTTTATGAAAAACTTCCCCACCCGGTTGGAGCTCGTCACGAAATTAAGACAACCTGAATGAGATAAGTCAACGTAATAATAGTAGGGAAGGTCACGTGCTTATTCGTGAAAAACTCTACCTGGTATTCGTAGACACCGTCACGTGACAGGCGGTCGTACAATGGGTCATCAGCAGTGTAATTTTGACATTATAAATTAATGGTGACCTCATATGTGGACAGATGTTTCAGATGTCCTAAACATGTCTAGTTCTCTCCTTTGTACTTGTTTCGGTCCCCTTTTGTTTCAATATTTTGTTTTGCGTTAATACAAATGTGTTACGATATGTTTCAGTTCCCAGGGTAAATATTTCGTCGTCATGTCTTTAAGACGACGATTTTTTTTTTTTTTTTTTTTTTTTTTTTTTT
>BLSH010024769.1:1598457-1647211 GCA_018402905.1 Glandirana rugosa | reverse complement strand
CAGCCCACCGACATCCAAAAATAATGTTTTTTCAAAAAAACATTATTTTTGGATGTCGGTGGGCTGGTGGTGGTTGCACAGGGCACTTTATTGAATATATACAGTTACCCGGCCACTTTATTAGGTACACCTGTTCAATTGCTTGGTAACACACATTGCTAATCAGCCAATTACATGGCAGCAGCTCAATGCATTTAGGCATCTAGACGTGGTGAAGACAACTTGCTGAAGTTCAAACTGAGCATCAGAATGGGGAAGAAAGGGGATTTAAGTAACTTTGAACGTGGCATGGTTGTTGGTGACTGACAGAATATTTCTGGGATGTTGCAGTATATGCTGTCTCGTGTATCATTGTGTATATATATATAATCCAAAAAAGAAGGTTGGAACCTAGTGGGTGGGGCTTCTGAGAAGCGGGAGGGGTCAAAAAGAAGGGCGGGGTCTGGCGCCCCACCATCTTAAAACTTCACCAGCCGCCACTGGTAGGTACTGTAGCTCTTGAAGACAGGAAAGATCAGCAATGTGAGCGGCAGCATAGGTAAGTATAATGGCTCTATAAATGAGGCTCTGTTCTTTTACAGCTCCTAACTGTTTGTAAGTTGGAGGAATAGTCATTCTTTTGAAACCAAATTCCTCTTTTCTC
Source organism: Glandirana rugosa (assembly GCA_018402905.1). Lineage (NCBI taxonomy): Eukaryota > Metazoa > Chordata > Amphibia > Anura > Ranidae > Glandirana > Glandirana rugosa. Next base: position 1,646,568 of record BLSH010024769.1, on the reverse strand, counting down.
CTCAGCTGTCCCCCTTTTTTGTCTGATGTATAGCATCAGTTACTGTAACTATAAAAACTGTTTTACAGTACTAAATCATAATTCAACTCTCTATGGGCGTGCTCACTTTGTCACGCTGCAGTTATGCACACACTGGTGTGATGCCGTGTCATTCATTGTAAATGGGACCCCAACACACCTTCTGAACACCCATGAGCTGTAGAGCATTACCATGTATTGCCATGTGCTGCACTGGCAAAAATACTGCATGCACTTTTTTTGGTATGTTTTGGTGGGTTAAGCAGTCCATTCAAATGAATGGACCGCGTTAACGCAATGCATGTTAGCATGAGCCATAACATTCGTTAACCAAGCTCAGCAGTGTGAACCCAGTCTAAAGAATTGCATTTATTAATTTAAAATGTCAATATATAAGGAATGAAGTAGTAAATAAAAAAAATTGGTTTAACCAATCAGTTTTTGCGTATTGATTATTTGTGATACATATAACTGGTGGTGTGGCAGGAGTGCATCCTTTGCCTACATACTTTATAATAAAAGGTGTTCCTCTTTCCCATCTTAGAAAGTTACTCTTTTTGCTTAAATATAACTAAACGCAAAACTTTTTTTTAGTTTTCGTTAGAGTGAATTAGAACACCTGTCAGTTATTTTTGCAATCTGTGCCCCCATTAGGGAGATCCGCCCTGTTTGTCATGTTTACTGTTATCACTGAGAGTGAAAGTGATACAAAATCCCAAGTTTTGGGTTGTCCCCAGAACAGAAAGAGAGGGGAAATCTTCCATTGGGAATTCTAGTTCTGGTGACCCTGGTGACTGCCTGGGATTCACCCACTTTGGAGGGATTTCCTCTAATTTCCTGTTTGGCTAAGGGACAGGAAGTGAAGGGAAATCTCCCCAATGGGACGACACAGATGGCAAAAAAAAAAAAAACCCCAACAGGGGCTATAACTCTCCATTACCCTATCCAAAATGAAAAAAGTTTTACCTTTAGTTCCAATTTAAATAGCATATATAAAAAAAGAAATGTGTAAATTAAAGTGTTTGTAAAGTCATAAAAGTTACTACATGTATCCCCCCCCGAAGTATACTGCCATTAACGATAGTGTATATGTTTTTTAAAATAAAAAGCCTAAATACCTTTTCTCACACTGCAGCTGTGCAGTCACATGATCCCTTTGCTTGTCTTCCCTGATCTATGGAGAGAAGTAGGAGGGTCTGAGATTCCCCTGTGATGTCAGCACAGGGGGATCACTTGACCATACAGTGGCAGTGTGGGAAAAGCTATTTAGCCTTTTCATTTAAAAAAAACACATACACTATTGTTAATGGCAATGTACTCCAGAGGGGATACAAGTATATTTGCTGCATATTGCAGCTGAATAATGGCGGGAGCTGCGGGGAGGAGAGCCACTCTCATGCTGGCAGGGAAGGGGGAGAGTGGAGAGATTCTCACAACAGAGCAGAGAAATGACGGAGGCACATAAACTGACCACGGTAATTATGGCCCAGCAGCCATGATTACCATGGTCAGCACACACAGGGAGACACAAGAACAGGCAAGATCAACCAGATATATTACACAATAGAAAGGGAAAAATTACACAGCACAAGCACTGTGCTATAGATCATGCCTTAAGGGAACATGATCTTAGTTTTTTTTTTTTAGGGTTACAACCACTTTAATTATGAATTTGTTCCCCTCTCCTCACCTTTATTGTAGCCTTTCCATGATTCTAGTATGGGCAGAAACCATTGAGGACATTTGCTATAGGACCATTCTTTTTTTTGGTTGTGGCTTGTCTCCACACAGACACAAACCTTGGCTTCAAAACAGAAAGTGCATGTTTAAAAAGACTAGTGGTGAGGCAAAAGAAGACTTTCAATGGTACGTAATCAACTGGAAACAATATTAAAAATCATGTACAATTTTATTGAAAAATAATGTATAAAAAATCTCTCTGCTAAGGAGATAATGATACACAGATAGCACAAACAGTTACATCAAAACCGAAGTACAGCAGCTGAGAATGTCCGGTCACCCCACATATGGGGGAAAAAACTGACTAGTCCAGCGATACTTTTTACATGTTTTGCGGTGTTCCGCTTCTTCAGAAAAACTTCAGTTTAACAAGGTTTCTATTGAAACAAGCATAACATACATAAGTACATATACATTATTAGCACATTAACTATAGCATCCTCATACCCAGGCCCAAAAAAAGACCAAGGAAGAGGATCCATTACATGTACTATATATTCTGTGATGGTTAGGAGGGTCCCACCACCCACCAAAAGGCTCTCAACTTACCAATATCTTGGATCAAACGGCTGAAACACCAAGGTCTACATAATTTTCCTGAGTGGATCAAAAATTCAAGCCAAGGGATAGCATTACCTTTATGTCAGGCATTCAGAAGAGTGCAGCCAACCCTCCCCTTAAAAAGGTAAAGAACATGGAGTACATATAACAAGGGGTAAGGCCAAGCGCACTTATATGGATAAGGTAACCCACCTCTGCCTATTGTACGGATTCCCTTTTATAATTATTACAATGTCTATTATGGCTTTAATCATCATATTCAACCCCCATTTCCTATGGCTACCTCTCCACCGCCAGTACCGCTGTATGTGATCCAGGTCCTTTCTGTCTTAGAGGTGGGTTACCTTATCCATATAAGTGCGCTTGGTCTTCCCCCTTGTTATATGTACTCCATGTTATTTCCCTTTTTAAAGGGAGGTTTGGCTGCACTCTTCTGAGTGCCTGACATAAAGGTAATGCTATCCCTATCTCTATAGATTCGAGTACCACTGTAACCCCAGGCCCTTGGCTTACATTTTTGATCCACTCAGGAAAATTATGTAGACCTTGGCGTTTCAGCCGTTTGATCCAAGATATTGGTAAGTTGAGTGTCTTTTTCCCTGGGGGTCCTTTTGGTGGGTGGTTTGCCCGGGGACAGGTGGTGGGACCCTCCTAACTGTCACAGACTATATAGTACATATAATGGGTCCTCTTCCTTGGTCTTTTTTTGGGCCTGGGTATGAGGCTGCTATAGCTTAATGTGCTAATAATGTATATGTACTTATGTATGTTATGCTTGTTTCTATAGAAACCTTATTAAACTGAAGTCTTTCTGAAGAAGTGGAACACCACGAAACATGTAAAAAGTATCGCTGGACGAGTCCGTTTTTTCCCCCCATATGTGGGGTGACCGGACTTTCCCAGCTGCTGTATGTAACTGTTTGTGATATCTGTGTATCATTATCTCCATGGCAGAGAGATTCTTTTATACATTATTTTTCAATAAAATTGTACATGATTTTTAATATTGTTTCCAGTTGATTATGTACCGTTGAAAGTCCTCTTTTGTCTCACCACTAGTCTTTTTAGACATGCACTTAATCAGGACGTTGGTACCTTGTACAAATTGGTTATTGGTGGCTCTTCCTAAATTCAAAACAGAAAGGAAACAACAGTCCTAGTAATAACGTACAACAGAGACATTTGTGAGCTGTACTTTATGGATGAGTCTGTCCTGTAATAAATAAGACTGTCTCATTCTCCAGTGGGTTAAGTTGCCCTCCTGTGAGCTGTAAGCTGGTGTGACTTCTCTGTGCAGGATAGGCACTGGTGTATAATCTAGAGATCACGTGACCGCACTCACAGCTTTCTACATTTAGAAATGCTGGTTAAGGGAAAATATATTTAAAAAAAAAAAAAAAAAACACAAATTTGGAGTTTGTAGCATGATCCTGTCATCCCCTCCCCTCATTGTTCCTTGGAATTAACTGTTCTCTACCTGATGGTTATATACAACTGTTTGACACAGCTGCTGCCTTCGTAACAGTTTAACGTATTCACTGCTGGAGAAAATAGGATGTTTTCTTCTTTATTTACATGGAAGATGGTGCTATCAATAAAACCCACTTAATGCCAAAGCAATCCTCCAGGATGCATTAATTAAGGAAAATGATTTTGTCTCTCTGTACTTATTAATAGCATTACAACAAAAGGTTTGTGAATTGCATAACTGTTCATATCTAAATCTATTTATGAACATTATTTGAGCAATGGTGCTAATACAGATGGCAAAAGAAGAGTGTGTAGATGCACAGCGGAGCACAGTAGTGCCTAGTAAGCAAGACGGGGGTGTGCGAGGCGTCTCTTGGGGGTAAGTGATACCAGAACAAGAGGGAGGCATAAGTCAAATTCTTCCCCCCAGGCAGCTGTTTGTGATTCTGCTGATCGGAGGAGGAGGAGGATTTGTACCTCTCTTATATACTTCTTCTTAGTTGACATTATTTTACAAATGTACTGTGTAAAAGTTGCTGCACATACATTCTACCTTCCCTTAGAATCAGCTCTGTGCATTTTGCTCCCCTGTAAGATCGATCGATCGATAGATAGATAGATAGATAGATAGAAAACGAATTGGTTTACCAGCATATGTATAGAATCATAGCGCCATACCTGTAACGTCCCTAGGTGTTCAACCCCCACGTACAGGCAATCATAAACATGCCAACACATCAACAACCGGTGACAACCAATTTCTTTTAGGAGCAGTGTATACTCTGCAAACATAAACAGTAGTCATTGTAAAAGTTTCCCTTTAATGGGTTAAAACACAAAAGCACAGTATCCTTCATCTTTGCAGAACTATCCCCTCCTTTCTCTCAGCGTGACTCTTTCTCTCTGCGGCATCCTCGCTCCTTATTAAATATTTAAAATCCCAGTTAAAACATTTCAAGAGCCGGCAAATAAATGTCCGTCTTAATTTCTGTTAATGCTCAGCAGTTGTGAAGGCGGCAGAATGCAGCGTCTGCAGAGCTGATCCACTCCTCAGTCCACCTTAGAGGAAGTAGAAGCTATTTCCCCTTTCACATGGATATGTTTGATTTATTTTCTTTATTTATTTCCTGTTGTAGGCAGTCAAACCCATACATACAGCCATTTTAACTCCCCCTAATAACCAGGGGGGCACCCTTTTAGGCCCCCCCCCCATCCCTTGGGTGTCATTCTCAGTATCTGATCCTGCTGCGTATGTATAGAAGCTGCATAGTAGCACTCCTCTTGTCCTGTGCGCTGGGTGTTTTTCTCAGTATCCATTTATATTGTATATGTATGGATGTTGCACAATAATTGGGATGATACTTACTGTTAAAGGGAAGGGTTCAGATTAGCCATAGGGGTGATTTACTAAAGGCAAATACACTGTGTACTTTGCAAGTGCAATTGCTCCAGAGCTTAGAGCTCTGTTGACTTCGATTATTCAATCATGTGCATGCAAAAATGCTGTTTTTCATTCCTTCCATGTGATTGGGTATTCTTTGCAAAGTTAAGCTTCACCTCTTTTACTAAGCTCTGGAGCAACTGTACTTGCTTTGCCTTTAGTAAATCTACCCCATAGTGTTAAGCAGTGGCAGCTGGTGAAGTTTTAGGATGGGAGGGCATCAGGCCCCGCCCTTCCTTTTTGACCCCTCCTACTTCTCATAAGCCCCACTCCTTATAGGATCCACCCACTCTGTCCCCTGTATTCCACATATTGTGTCAGGCATATACAGCTCAGCATCACAGGACACAGTATACAGCTCAGCATCATAGGACACAGTATACAGCTCAGCATCACAGGACACAGTATACAGCTCAACATCACAGGATACAGTATACAGCTCAGCATTACAGGACACAGTATACAGCTCAGCATTACAGGACACAGTATACAGCTCAGCATCACAGGACACAGTATACAGCTCAGCATCACAGGGCACAGTATACAGCTCAGCATCACAGAACACAGTATACAGCTCAGCATCACAAGACACAGTATACAGCTCAGCATCACAGGACACAGTATACAGCCCCAGCATCACAGGACACAGTATACAACTCAGCATCACAGGACATGGTATACAGCTCAGCATCACAAGACACAGTATACAGCTCAGCATCACAGGACACAGTATACAGCTCATCATCACAGGACACAGTATACAGCTCAGCATCACAGGACACAGTATACAGCTCAGCATCACAGGACACAGTATACAGCTCAGCATCACAGGTGGGGGTACATTGCAGCCAGTATCACAGGTGGGGTAAATTGCAGCTGATAACACAGGTAGAGGTAAATTGCAGCCAATAACACAGGTATGGGTAAATTGCAGCCAATAACACAGGTGGGGTACATTGCAGCCAATATCACAGGTGGGGTCATTTGCAGCCAATAACACAGATGTGGTAAATTGCAGCCAATATCACAGGTGGGGGTAAATTGCAGCCAATATCATAGGTGGGGTAAATTGTGGCCAATATCACAGGTGGGGGTAAATTGCAGCCAATATCACAGGTGGGGTAAATTGCAGTCAGTATCACAGTTGGGGGTAAATTGCAGCCAATATCACAGGTGGGGTAAATTGCAGCCAATATCACAGGTGGGGTACATTGCAGCCAGTATTACAGGTGGGGTACATTGCAGCCAATATCACAGGTGGGGTAAATTGCAGCCAATATCACAGGTGGGGTAAATTGCAGCCAATATCACAGGTGGAGTAAATTGCAGCCAATATCACAGGTGGGGTACATTGCAGCCAATATCACAGGTGGGGTAAATTGCAGCCAATATCACAGGTGGGGTACATTGCAGCCAATATCACAGGTGGGGTACTTTGCAGACACCCCCCACCCGAAGTCAGGACAAAGTCCCGCACTTACCCTATCTAGTAGCAGGCTGGCAGCGTGCAGAGCCCACGAGCGGAAAGCATGCTGGCAGTGTGCAGAGCCCACTAGCAGAAAGCATGCTGGCCTGGCAGTGTGCAGAGCCCACGAGCGGAAAGCGTGCTCTCCATGCTCCTGCGGCATCCTCCTTCTCCTCCGAGATAGGCGTCCAATAGGATCGCCTGTCTTCTCCTCCAATCAGGAAACCAGTAACATACCGGCGCTTCCTGATTGGCTGAGAGCGGTTCCCAGTTAGAAAGGCAAATGTTCATTTGCCTTTCTAAGGGCTTGAGGCAGCATGCTTTGCGCCACAAGCCACACATTAATGAAGCCAATTAGAGCCTACGGCTCTAATGAGATGCTTCAAGGCCCCCCCTTCCGCGATAATTCATGCGGCTGGTGCCACAAAGGGGCTGGCCGCATGAATGGGGGGGGGGGGTGGTCACAGGCGGCCATGGATAGATTCATGCTATGCATGAATCTATCCATAGCATAGAGGGGGTGACAGGAGAGAGGGGGCGCCACTAGTGTCAAGTATATTAAAAACTGCTGCAGAGAGAGGTTAGGGAAACATTAGGGTCCATTAGCAAACTGTTCTTTACTTTTTTTTACTGAATTGCAGTGGTTTTAGTAGAACATTTGATTGCTAAGTCTTTGGGCGATCAGCCCTTTGTTGTGGTGCAAGGTTTTTCCTTTTGAAAAGTGGGCTATTGTTGCCTTTTTGGGGGGAGAAGGGGGTTATCTTGAGTTTGGGGGCTATTTTTCAAACTTTTGTTTGTTGTTGATTAGAAGGCAGTGTTCTCTTTTAGCTGCCCTTCCACCCATATTTTTTTTTTGCTTTGTGGTGCAAAGCTTTCCTATTTTAAAAAAACAGTGGGCTATTGTGAAACAATATTTGGTATTTGGGGATTTTAATTTCTTTTTAGGGTAACATTTGCTTTTATTTTATATTGATAAGGCCTTTTTTAAAGTGATATTAAAGTCTTTTTTTTTTGTTTAAAAATAACAAACATGTTATACTTATTTGCTCTGTGCAGTGGATTTGCACAGAGCAGCCCAGATCCACCTCTTCTTTCTCGTCTCTCACCGGCACTCCGGGCTCCTCCCTCCTGCAGAGTGCCCCCATAGCAAGCAGCTTGCTATGGGGGCACCCGAGCCGAGCCGCTGCTCTGTGTGTCCATTCAGACATGGAGCTGCGGCATGGCCCCACCCCCTTGCTCTCCTCATTGGCTCACTGACTTTGATTGACTGCTGTGTCTCAGCCAATCAGGAGGGAGTGGCCCGGACAGCCAAGGCTTTTGTGCAACATCGTTGGATCAAGATGGGGCTCAGGTAAGGCCGAGGGGGCTGCTGCACACAGAAGGTTTTTTATCTTAATGCATAGAATGCATTAACCACTTGCTTACTGAGCTCTTAAACCCCCCTCCTGCCCAGACCAACTTTTGGCTTTCAGCGCTGTCACATTTTGAATGACAATTGCGCGGTCGTGCGACGTTGTACCCAAACAAATTTTTTATCATTTTTGCCCCACAAATATTGCTTTCTTTTGGTGGTATTTGATCACCTCTGCATCATTTCTGATCGCTGCTATAAACAAAAAAAGAGCGACGCTTTTGCAAAAAAAAAAAAAAAACAATATTTCTTACTTTTTGCTATAATACAAATAAAAAAAAATAGAAAAAAATATTATTCATCGGGTTTGGCCGATATATATTCTTCTACATATTTTTGGTAAAAAAAATCGCAATCGGCGTATATTAATTGGTTTGCTCAAAAGTTATCGCTTCTAAAAACTATGGGAATTGATTTATGGTGTTTTTATTATTATTTTTTTTTTACTAGTAATGGCAGCGATCTGCGATTTTTATCAGGACTGCGATATTGCAGCGGACATGTCGGACATTTTTGACACTTTTTTGGGACCAATGACATTTATACGGCGATCAGGAATTTAAATATCCACTGATTACTGTATAAATGTCATTGGCAGTGAAGGGGCTAACCTGCAGGGGGCAGTGAAGGGGTTAACTGTGTTCCCTCTTGTGTTCTAACTGTATGAGGGATGGGCTGGCCGGGACATAACAGATCTCATTGATTCCAGTGACAGGGATCAGTAGATCTGTCATGTCCCCTTTCACAGAATGGAGAACTGCCGTGTTTACATCGGCGTTTCCCTGTTCTGCAGCTCTGTCAGGCGATCGCGGGTCATGGGCGTACATCGAGTCTGCCCGACCCGTGGGCACGTCCACGCAGAGTGCGGCGGCTGCGCGCACGCACAGCTGCCGAGTGCGCGCCGGGAGCGTGCACAGGGGACGACATCCATGGACGTCGTTCCGGAAATTCAGATCCGCGCTGGAACCGTACTCCAGCGTGGATCTGAAGGAGTCAAAGTACAACTAAAGGCAACATACATATTTTAGTAAATCCTCATATAAATACCTGAAAGTTACACATGGTAATAAACATAATAACTGAAATGATTATTTTCCTACAATATAGCTGCAATTGTGGTCTGTAATCCCCTATTCATTCCTTCTTTGCTGTATAGTGTTAGCGATGATGGGAGGAGTTCAGCAGAGCTCAGATGTCATTTCCTTTCAGTGAACTAGCTTCTCTATCTCCCATGAGAAACTACATTTCCCAGAGTTATCCTGCCTTCTATCATGCTCAGTCTATTTTACAATCAATAGCTGGGTGTGTGCTATGTAAAACAGCACAAGTCAGTACAGGTTAGTTTCCACACAGATTTTTCTATTATTCTGTGTGCTTCTCCCTGCCTATTCTCTTCTGGTAATTTGTAAACTGGCAGAACAAAAGCTAAGCTAGGAGCTAGAGCAGTGGGCGGGCAAAGGCGGCAGTGGGCCGGGCTTCATGGGCCGATCGTGGGTGGAGCCTAATCAAGACTTCTGTGTAGAATAAAATGTTGGTGTTTCCATGTACTACAAGAGCACCTCCCCCAGTGATGTCAGGATGTTTCTGCAGAGAGATAGCAAGCAAAACAAGACAGCAGGCAATTTGAAAACCAGGAAGTAAAGTTGTCTCCTCATTAAAGGAAGTGCACATGAGAACAGGGGACAAGGTAGATATCTCAATATCCTCAATGCTTTTTGCAAAACAATCAGTGAGATGTTTAACAGACTGTATAGGTGCATAACATATTGATTTCTTTATTTTGACCATAGTTCTTCTTTAAGATTAAAAAACCTTCTGCCTTTAGAACCACTTTAAGTATGGGTTGCTCAAAGTACTACATTTACTTGTTGAGAAGAAACAAAAACAGAAACACATGGAACTTTTAAGGTGCTTTCATATGTATAAAATATACACCATGATGAACTTCATATATTCTTATTCTTATACATCTTAAATCTTTGATCCATAGATCCTTAAAGCGGAGTTCCAGCCACCTGTGAAAAAACAATGACAAAGTGAAAACAGAATTTTAGAAATGTCTGTGAATTTATTAAAAAGAAAAAAATTAAATATCACATGCACTTAAGTATTCAGACTTTTTACTCCTGTGCCTTTGGCAGCACTTATAGCCTTGAGTCTTTTTGGCTATGACAAGATTGGGGGATTTTTTGCCATTCTTTGCAAATCCATTCAAGCTCAGTCAGGTTGGATGGGGACTGTCGGTGGACAGCCATTTTCAGATCTCTCCAGAGATGTTTAATAAGGTTCAAGTCAGGCCTCTGATTGGGCCACTGTAGGACATTCATTGAGCTACCCCAAAGCCACACCTGTGTTGTCTTGGCTGGGTGCTTAGGATCATTGTCATGTTGGAAGACGATCCTTCAGCGCAGTCTGAGGTTCCAAGTGCTGTGGAACCAGTTTTCAATGAGGATATTTTTGCTCCATTGATATTTTCCTCAATCAGTGACCCTGATTAATCTCCCAGTCCCTGCTGCTGAAAAAGACCCCCATAGCATGATGTTGCTACCACTATGCTTCACTGTTGGGATTTATTGGTCAGGTGATGAGCAGTGCCTGGTTTCCTCTAGACATAGCCTTTAGAATTGAGGCCACGCAGTTCAATCTTGGTTTCTTCAGACCAGAGAATCTTGTTCCTCACAGTCTGAGAGTTCTTCAGGTGATTTTCTTTGCAAACTCCGAACGTACTTTCACGTCTTTTGCAGGGAGGAGAGGCTTCTGACCAGTCATTTTCATAAAGCCCAGATCAGTGGAGGGCTACAACAATGGTTGTCCTTCTAGAACTAAGTCCCATCTCCACACAGGATTTCTGGAGCTCAGTCAGAGTGACCTCTCTTACTAAAACCCTTCTACCCTGATTGCTCAATTTGGATGGGCGGCCAGCTCTTGGAAGACTCCTGGCTGTGCCAAACTTCTTCCATTTGAGATTTATAAAGGTCATTGTGCTCTTGGGAACCTTCAGTGCAGCAGAATCTTTTCCAGCCTTTCCCAGATCTGTGCCTTGCAATAATCCTGTCTCTGAGATCTGCAGGCAGATCCTTTGACCTCATGGCTTTTGCTCTGATACAGTATGTATTGTCAGCTATGAGGCCTTTTATATAGAGGTATGTGCCTTTCCAAACCATGTCCAATCAATTTAATTTATTAAAGGTGGACTCCAATCAAGGCGTATTAACATCTCAGCATCGATCAAGAGAAATGGGAAGCACCAGAGCTAAATTTCAAGTGTTGTTACAAAGGGTCTGAATACTTATGCCAATGTGGTATTTCAGTTTTTTCTTTTTCATACATTTGCAAAAATTTCTAAAACTCTGTCTCTACTTTGTAATTATGGGGTATTGAATGTAGATTAATGTGGGAAAAATGAATATAAACAACTGTAGTATCAGGCTGCAACATAACAAAATGTAAAAAAGTGAAGGGGGATCTGAATACTTAATGTATGCACTCTATATACAGTTGTTTACATATATAGGCAGAATTTAGGATTTCGTGGCCATTTTTCAGAGAATATGAATGATAACACAAAAACTTTTCTTTCACTGATGGTTAGTGTTTGGCTGAAGCCTTTTATTATCAATCAACTGTGTTTACTCTTTTTGAATCATAATGACAACAGAAACTACCCAAATGATCCTGATCAAAAGTTTACATACCCCAGTTCTTAACACTGTGTATTGCCCCCTTTAACATCAATGACAGCTTGAAGTCTTTTGTGGTATTTGTGGATGAGGCTCTTTATCTTCTCAGATGGTAAAGTTGCCCATTCCTCTTGGCAAAAAGCCTCCAGTTCTTGGAAAATCTTGGGCTGTCGTGCATGAACTGCACGTTTGAGATCTCCCCAGAGTGTCTCAATGATATTGAGGTCAAGAGACTGAGATGGCCACTCCAGAACCTTCACTTTATTTTGTTGTAGCCAATGACAGGTCAACTTGGCCTTGTGTTTTGGATCATTGTCATGTTGGAATATCCAAGTACGTCCCATGCGCAGCTTCCTGGCTGATGAATGCAAATATTCCTCCAGTATTTTTTGATAACATGCTGCATTCATTTTGCCATCAATTTTGACCACATTTCCTGTGTCTTTGTAGCTCACACATCCCCAAAACATCAGCGATCCAGCTATGTGATTCACAGGCCTTGTTTACTCCTCTCCAAAATGTAGCATTTATGGTTGTGGCCAAAGAGCTCAATTTTGGTCTCATCGTTCCAAATGACTTTGTGCCAGAAGGTTTGAGGTTTGTCTCTGTGCTGTTTGGCGTATTGTAAGTGGGATACTTTGTGGCATTTGCGTAGTAATGTCTTTCTTCTGGCGACTCGAGCATGAAGCCCATCTTGCCTCCTTATTGTGCATCTTGAAACAGCTACACTACATGGTTTCAGAGAGTCCTGTATTTCACCTGAAGTTATTTGTGGGTTTTTCTTTGAATCCCGAACAATTTTCCTAGCAGTTTTGGCTGAAATGTTAGTTGGTCTACCTGACCATGGTTTGGTTTCAACAGAAGCCCTCATTTTCCACTTCATGATTAGAGTTTGGACACTGCTGATGTGCATTCTCAATTCCTTGGATATCTTTTTATATCCCTTTCCTGTTTTATACAGTTCAACTACCTTTTCCCGCAGATCCTTTGACAATGCTTTTGCTTTCCCCATGACTCAGAATCCAGAAATGTCAGTGCAGCACTGGATGAAAGATGCAAGGGTCTATTAAGAGTCCAGAAAATCATTGACCTTTTATACACACACACACTAATTACAAGCAAACAGATCACAAGTGGGGGATGGGTACCTTTAATAGGCATTCAAACCCCATTGTGTCAGCTTGTGTGCATGTTATCAGGCCAAAATCACCTGGGTATGTAAACTTTTGATCAGGGTTATTTGGGTAGTTTCTGTTGTCATTATGATTTAAAATGAATAAACACAGTTGATTGATAATAAATGGCTTCAGCCAAACACTAACGATGAGTGAAAGAAAAGTTTTTGTGTTATCATATATATTCTCTGAAAAACGGCCAATAAATCATAAATTCTGTCAGGGTATGTAAACTTATGAGCACAACTGTATATATATATATATATATATATATATATATATATACAGTGCCTTGGGTGTAATGAATGTGAGTGATATAAAATTAGGTGGTTTTAGTTATTTCAAATGATGCAGCAGAATGCTGTGAACAAAAAAGCAGCAACAGAACAGATGGTCAGCAACAAGTAACTGTAATGTTCATTGTGTATGTATAACTATACATTTATTCAAAGTTCATTCTCTCAATGTGACCAGCTGGTGGCGGTCCCTGAGTTCTTGGTCTCACTATTAATAAATTAAAACTTTCTTTTTATATGATTCTCTCAGTGCCTTGAAAAAGTATTTTTTAAGTATCCCTTTAGATTTTGCACATTTTGTCTTGTTACAACCTAAAAGGTATATGTATTTTATTGGGATTTTATGTGATATACCAACACAAAGTGGCACATAATTGTGAAATGGAAGGAAAATGATAAATGCCTTTCAAATTTTTTTTACAAATAAATATGTGAAAAATGTGTTCTGCTTTTGTATTCAGCACCCTTTACTCTGATACCCCTAACTAAAATCTAGTGGAACCAATTGTCTTCGGAAGTTACTAATTAGTAAATAGAGTGCACCTGTGTGTAATTTAATCTTAGTATAAATACAGCTGTTTTGTGAAGCCCTGAGAGGTTTGTTAGAGAACCTTAGTGAACAAACAGCATCATGAAGGCCAACAACACACCAGACAGGTCAAGGATTAAGTTGTGGAGACATTCTAAGCAGGGTTAGGTTGTTAAAAAATTTCCCAAGCTTTGACCATCTCACAGAGTACTGTACAATTCATCATGGAAAGAGTATGGCACAACTGCAAACCTACCAAGACTTGGCTGTCCACCTAAACTGACAGGCCGGGCAAGGAGAGAATTGATCAGAGAAGCAGCCAAGAGGCCCATGGTAACTCTGGAGAAGCTGCAGAGATCCACAGCTCAGGTTGGAGAATCTGTACACTGGACAACTATTAGTTGTGCACTCCACAAATCTGGCCTTTGAGGAAGAGTGGCAAGAAGAAAGCCATTGTTGAAATTAAGCCAAAAGAAGGCCATTTATAGTTTGTGAGAAGCCATGTGGGGAATGTAGCAAACGTGGAAGAATGCGTTTTGATCAGATGAGACCAAAATTGAACTTTTGGCTTAAAAGCGAAATGCTGTGTGGTGGAAAACTAACATTGCACATCACCCTGAACACACCACCCCCCACCGTGAAACATGGTGGTGGCAGCATCGTGTTGTGGGGATGCTTTTCTTCAGCAGGGACAGGGAAGCTGGTCAGAGTTGATAGGAAGATGGATGGAGCCAAATATAGGGCAATCTTAGAAGAAAACCTGTTAGAGTCTGCAAAAGACTTAAGACTGAGTTGGAGGTTCACCTTCCAGCAGGACAACTGCCCTAAACATACAGCCAGAGCTACAATGGAATGGTTTAGATCAAAGCATTTTCATTTGTTAGAATGGACCAGTAAAAGTCCAGACCTAAATCCAATTGAGAATCTGTGGCAAGACTAGAAAATTGCTGTTCACAGATGCTCTCCATCCAATCTGACAGAGCTTGAGCTACTTTGCAAAAGAAGAATGGGCAAAAATTTCACTCTCTAGATGTCCAAAGCTGGTAGAGACATCCCCAAAAAGACTTGCAGCTGTAATTGCAGTGAAAGGTGGTTCTGCAAAGTATTGACTTAGGGGGGCTGAATACAAATGCACCCCACACTATTCAGATATTTATTTGTCAAAAATTTTGAAAAACATTTATTATTTTCCTTCCACTTCATAATTATGTGCCACTTTGTGTTGGCCTATCACATAAAATCCCAATAAAATACATTTACGCTTTTGGTTGTAACATGACAAAATGTGGAAAATCTCAAGGGGCATGCATACTTTTTCAAAGCACTGAGAGAGGTCATATAAAAAGAAAGTTTCAATGTATTAATAGTGAGACCAAGAACATACACAATTAACATTATACATTTACTTGTTGCTGACCATCTGTTCTGTTGGCTTTTGTTCCCAGCATTCTGCTGCATCATTTGAAATAACTAAAACCACCTCATTTTATATCACCCATATTCATTACACCTCCCATCTTCATGGTTAAAATAAAAGGTAGGCATACACCAGGTAGGATGATAGGTAGATAGCAATTGGCCAACGACAGGTCAATTATGAATAAGTGACTACAGGAAAAGCCTCAGTTAACCACTGATCAATTTCTAGTCAAAAATCAAAGCAGGTCTATTAGCACTTGATGTATCGCTCATAAAACTGCCCTGATAAAGTTAATTGAAAATTAAAAAAAAAAAAACACTATGAACGGCTTTAAAGTGAAACGTTACCCCCCAAACAAAAAAATCCATGGTGAATTCATATTATCATGCTCTTACCAAGCACCATTTGGTTATTTGCAGCCTATGAATGTTTTTTTGTAAAGCTTACCTTTTGTTATTTTACCTCCTGTTTTTCTGGTGCTTCCTGGTCCAGTGTGGCACCAGTGACATGGCTTTGGAAGGCCATATTACTAGCAACTTCCACAATGATCTCACACGTGTGCTGTACGAGATCTAGTTTGGTTTGCTATGTTTAAGATCAATTCGGGCTAGACTCAGTGCATGCGCAGTTTGTGCGTTTGTACAGCACATTCGCCATACTAGATCTAGTGATCTGCACGTGTTTTTTGGCATATGAGATTTTGCTCAGTTTGCTCTTCATAATAACAAACCGATATGTGGTGCATATGCAGTATCAGGCAACATGTTGAATCAGGAAGTAAAAGTCGTGTTAGGTGGTTCTTGATCGATCCACTTGCATTATACACTCCTCTGGCTCTAATCACGTCCTTAACCCCTTCCTTACCGAGTCATTGTAAAATGACGTCGGCAGAAACCCTTCGTCGATCCGGGCTGATGTCATATGACGTCGGCCGCTCCACGCTGCTACCTGCGGCGATCGCGGATCGATCGTATCCCCGGGAGTCGTGTCCCCCCTGATCGGGGTAAAGAGCCAATAGATTTGGCTCTTTACCACGTGACCGGCTGTGTCTAATCACAGCCGGTCACTACCAACCTCCACGTGCACGGCACGCATCGCGGCGATCGAGGATAAGGCTTGTCCCTCGAACAAAGCCCAGCTCCAATCAGTGTAAAGAGCCAATGGAATTGGCTCTTTACCACGTGACCGGCTGTGTCAATCACAGCCGGTCAAATGATGTAAACAAACCGCGGAAACGAGCTGTTACCGCGGTTCTCCCTGTCACACACCGATAGTGTGTGTGAGAGGGAGATTGCAGTAACAGCTCATTACCGCATACTGTGTACACCAAGCACACTGATCCCCCCCCCAATAAAAAGTAGGTGTCATCACCCATCAAAGTACATGTCACAGCCCATCAGAGTACCTGTCACTTGTCCATCAAAGTACCCGAGTACCTGTCATCTGTCCATCAAAGTACCCGAGTACATGTCACCAACCCATCAAAGTACCCGAGTACTTGTCACTAACCCATCTGAGTGCCCGAGTACCTGTCACCAACCCATAAAAGTACCGGGTACCTGTCACCATCATATCTGAGTACCCGAGTACTTGTCACCAACCCATCTGAGTACCCGAGTACCTGTCACCAACCCATCTGAGTACCCGAGCACCTGTCACCAGCCAATCTGAGTATCCAAGTACCTGTCACCAACCCATCTGAGTACCCGAGTACCTGTCACCAGCCCATCAGAGTACCCAATACCTGTCACCAGCCCATCTGAGTACTCGAGTACCTGTCACCAACCCATCAGAGTACCCCAGTAGCTGTCACCCACCCATCAGAGTAACCGAGTACCTGTCACCAACCCATCAAAGTACCCAAGTACCTGTCACCAACCCATCAAAGTACCCAAGTATCTGTCACCAACCCATTAAAGTACCCATGTTTCTGTCACCAGACCATCAGAGTACCTGTCACCTGCCCATCAAAGTACCCGAGTACCTGTCACCAGCCGATCAGAGTACCCAAGTACCTGTCACCAGCCCATCTGAGTACCCGAGTACCTGTCAATCAAAGTACCCGGGTACCTGTCACCAACCCATCTGAGTACCCAAGTACCTGTCACCAACCCATCTGAGTACCCGAGTACCTGTCACCAGCCCATCTGAGTAGCCGAGTACCTGTCACCAACCCATCTGAGTACCTGAGTACCTGTCACCAACCCATCAAAGTACCCATGTACCTGTCACCAACCCATCAAAGTACCCGTGTACCTGTCACCAGCCCATCAGAGTACCCAAGTACCTGTCACCAGCCCATTAGAGTACCCAAGTACCTGTCACCTGCCCATCAGGGTACCCGAGTACCTGTCACCAGACCATCAGCGTACCAGAGTACCTGTCCCCTGCCCATCTGAGTATCAGAGTACCTGTCACCAGCCCATCTGAGTACCCGAGCACCTGTCACCAGCCCATCAGAGTACCCGAGTACCTGTCACCAGCCCATCAGAATACCCGAGTACCTGTCACTAGCCCATCAGAGAACCTGAGTACCTGTCACCAGCCCACGAAAGTACCTGAGTACCTGTCACCTGCCCATTAGAGTACCTGAGTACCTGTCACCAGACCATCAGTGTACCCGAGTACCTGTCACCTGCCCATCTGAGTACCCGAGTACCTGTTACCAGCCCATCAGAGTACCCGAGCACCTGTCTCCTGCCCATCTGAGTACCCGAGTACCTGTCACCAGCCCATCAGAGTACCCGAGTACCTGTCACCTGCCCTTCAGATTACCCACGTACCTGTCACCAACCCATCTGAGTACCCATCTGCAGCACATCATAGTACCCAAGTACCGTTTACCAGTCCATCAGATTACCCGAGTACCTGTCTCCAGCCCATCAAAGTACCTATCTGCAGCCCATCAGAATACCTGAGTACCTATCTGCAGCCCATGGCTCATAGAATATACCTCAGGTGTTTGCTTTCCAAAATGGGGTCATTTTGTGGGTAATTCCACTGTCTTGGTGCTCCAGGGCCTTCAAAAGTGTGATAGGTATCAATTACATTTTATGTGTAATTTATGCTCCTAGAACGCCTGACGGTGCTCCCTGCATGTTCGGCCTCTGTATGTGGCCAGGGTGTGAAAAAGTCTCACACATGTGGTATCGCCATACTCGGGACGAGTAGCAGAATATATTTTGGGGGTTCATTTTTGTTATATATATGCTATGTGTTAGAAATACCTTATAAATTGACCACTTTGTTTAAAATAAAAGCGTTTTCATTTTCTTTCCACTTTTTCAAAGACTTGTGGAAAAAAATGAACCATTCAAAAGACTCATAATGCCTCATAGAATATATGTTGGGGTGTTTGCTTTCCAAAATGGGGTCATTTGTGAGTAATTCCATTGTCCTGGTGCTCCAGAGACTTCAAAAATGTAATAGGTCATTAGGAAATTAGATGTGAAATTTCTGCTCCTAGAATAGCTGACGGTGCTCCCTGCATGTTGAACCCCTCTATGTGGCCAGGGTGTGAAAAAGTCTCACACATGTGGTATCGCCATACTCGGGACAAGTAGCAGAATATATTTTGGGGTTTATTTTTGCTATATACATGCTATGTGTTCAAAATATCATATAAATTGACCACTTTAAGGAAAAAAAAATGTTTTCATTTTTTTCCACGTATTCCAAAGACTTGTGGAAAAAAATTGAACCGTACAAAAGACTCATAATGCCTCATAGAATATACGTTGGGATGTTTGCTTTCCAAAATGGGGTAATTTTATGGGTAATTCTATTGTCCTGGTGCTGCAGGGCCTTCAAAAGTGTAATAGGTGGTTAGGAAATCATGTTTTATTTATGCTTCTAGAACGCCTGATGGTGCTCCCTGCATGTTGGACCTCTCTATGTAGCCAGGCTGTGTAAAGGTCTCACACATGTGGTATCACCATACTTGGGATGAGTAGCAGAATATATTTTGGGGGGTAATTTTTGCTATGTACATGCTATGTGTTAGAAATATCTTATAAATTGACAATTTTGTGTAAAAATAAAATCGTTTTCATTTTCTTTCCACAATTTTGGAAGACTTGCGGAAAAAAATGAACCATTCAAAAGACTCATAATGCCTCATAGATTATACGTTGGGGTATTTTCTTTCCAAAATGGGGTCATTTTGTGGGTAATTCCATTGTCCTGGTGCTCCAGGGCCTTCAAAAGAGTAATAGGTCATTAGGAAATTAGATGTGAAAATTCTGCTCCTAGAATGCATGACGGTGCTCCCTGCATGTTGGACCTTTCTATGTGGCCAGGCTGTGAAAAAGTCTCACACATGTGGTATCGCAGAATGTATTTTGGGGTGTAATTGGAAGTATGCATATGCTGTGTGTGAGATATAACTTGTTGTTATGAAAATTTTGTGCAAAAAAAAAAAAAAAATTCTTAATATTCCCAAGAATTGTGGGAAAAAAGTACAACTTCAAAAAACTCGCCATGCCTCATACTAAATACCTTGAAATTTCTACTTTTCAAAAATGGGTCATTTGGGGGGTATTTGTACTTTCCTGACATTTCAGGGCCTCAAGAAATGAGATAGGCCACCAGTACATTAGGTGTGATCAATTGGCACCATAGCTTGTAGACTCTTTAACTTTCACACAGACCAAATAATATACACTTATTTGGGTTATTTTTACCAAAGATAGGTAGCAGTATAGGTTTTGGCCCAAATTTATGAACAAAAATTACTTATTTGCAAAATTTTATCATAAAAACGAAAGAAAAGTGTTTTTTTTTCAAAATTTTCAAAATTTTTTCACTTATGTTGCAAAAAATAAAAAACCCAGAGGTGATTAAATACCACCAAAAGAAAGCTCTATTTGTGTGAAAAAAATGATAAAAATTTTGTTCGGGTACAGTGTAGCATGAGAGAGTAATTGTCATTCAAAGTGTGAGAGCGCTGAAAGCTGAAAATTGGTCTGGGCAGGAAGGGGGTATAAACGTCCTGTATTGAAGTGGTTAAAAAAAAACCCCACATTTAAATCCATGGAGATTAGGGGCTGGGCGCATGGATTGGGGGGGCGCCCCTAATTGATGGGCCACCACTGCCGGTAACTAATGCTAATTTTAATGGATTTTGCTATTAGATTGCAATGCTGATGTTAGGGTAAGTTGGGGGGGGGGGGTCTTTTTTATGATATTCCCTGAGCATGTAATTTAATGGATTTGTTTATTTTCCTCTTCCCCTCAAGCAATACTATCTCTGGGGTAAGTTCCTGTATACCTTTTGGTGGTAACTAGAGTTGAAGATATGTCAATTGTGTGGATGTGTTTCTCAGGATTTGGGGGGAACCATGGAAACTTGAAGTGTTTTGAGATTCTGTTGAACCTATCAGTTAGCCGTTGTATGTCAGTGTTGAACCAATCAAATCCCTACTCCTAATGTCACAGATGCTGCTCAGTGAAATTAATTCAAAATTAAATAATTCTCTACCATAATAATATATGATACCGGGAAACAACAAGACAATTGAATGTAATTAATCTATCTACACATTCTACTACACCAGCTGAAATACAAGTCTTATCAAAAGGCTTGGCATTTTGCCCCCAAGAAAATATGAATATATTTGGAGTTGTTACAGACTTACAGTTGTTTGCTCGCAAGTTGTTACTTAAATGCACAAATGCCAAAAACAACAAGGATATAAAAAACACCGATTGGTCCCAATATAGTATGAGAGAGTTCAGAGCCCTTAGGGACCTGACATTTCTCTTTGAAGAAAACAACACTTTGGACCTGATCGATCAACTCGATCTGGATCAACTTTTGAGTTCATCCTTGCCATCATTCATTAATGACACAATCCATTTCCTACAAATAATTGAAGAGCTCACTATATCAGAGGATTCCCTTTTGGTCACAATAAACGTCAAAGCCCTGTTCAGCTCCATACCCCATGACAAGAGCCTGGCAGCTGTACAGCAGGTGCTCCGGCAAGGCTCTAGACATGACAAAACTTTGAATGAGTTTCTTTTAAATGGCTAAATGTGGCTAGAATACATCCAACGCCAAAATTTGTTTACTTTTGATGGTTCCCACTACCTCCAGGTGCAGGGCGTAGCGATGGGCATGTGTTGTGCCCCATCCTACGCCAATCTGTACCTGGGGGAGTGGGAACAATCCCTCCTCTGTGACAAGGACCTAGTCAAGTACGCGGGGCCATGTATCGGTATGGCTCAGGTGTATCGACGACGTCTTCTACTTCTGGGAGGGTCCAGAGGATACTTTACGTAAGTTCTTGGAAATAATAAACCGAAATGACTTGAATTTAAATTTCACAGCTACCTATAATAAAAAGAACATTCTTGGACATTCAAATTTATCGTAATGAGGCAGGCAGACTGGAGAGTGTTCTCTTCAGAAAAAGCACCACAAGCAATACAATTGTGCACGTGGAAAGCTTCCACCCATCCTCCCTAGAAAAATCCATTCTGTATGGACAGTATCTTCGCTTGTGGTGTAATTGTGCAGGCGACAAAAAGAGAGGAGGCTCTTCTTCAAAGCGGGCTTCTAGAGAGGGTTATAGCCGCTCCTGTTTGCGGAGAGCCTATAACCAAGCATTTAAATAAGCATAACAGAATCTCTTGTTTAGGAAAAAGCTAGACAAACTCAGACTTTGATACTACTTGAATTATTCACGTTTTTCAAATCAGCATTTACAGATAAAGGAAATGATTAAAAAACATTGGTCAATTCTAACAGACGATCCACAATTACAATTTGTACCAGCAACTCCATCAATTACCTACAAAAGGGCCACGTCCATTAGGGGCAAACTGGCACAAACACTGTCCATCTCTCGGGTCTTACCCCTGTGGACATTGTTCTTACTGCCCTCTGATGAGGAAGGGTAAATCCTTCCATCTTCCTAATGGAGAAGTATTTTATGCAAAACACTTCACCAACTGCCAAACACACTATATAGTCTATATGAGGACATGTGAATGTGGGGCCTACTATATAGGCAAAACCAAACCAGAATTTTGGTGCCATATTTCCAAACATACGTACAGCATGGAAATTGGGAACAGATATCTCCCAATTGGCCAACATGTGGTGCTACAACACGCCTACAAGGTACCCAAAGTAGTTTGCCGTCCTCTATCGGTTACATATCCCAGATCGAGGCAGCGACTGAAACAAAATATTGCTCCAGCATGAGCAAAGATGGATCTTTAAATTACAAGCTACCTTGTTTCCCGGACTGAATGAATCTGTTTCATACGCCCCTTTCCTGAAAGGTTTTGCATCCGGCAAAACCCAATAGATGGTAGTTCGCAAATTATTGTTTTTGACTTTGCTACATATAGCTGAGCCAAAAAATATATGCATGTGATATGTAACCCTCACCATACCAGATAGCTTGCTTTTTGAAGTGACACACGTATGTTACGTGTCCCCTTTAAAAAATTGTTGTTAGTGATATTTGTATTTATAAACATTATTGTATTGACATTTAATGTTCTGTAATTACTCTATATCCAAATTTGAATCTTTCCTTTTGAATCTTCTTTCAGTGGTCAGCATTCACTAGGCCCCTGTCTCTCCTGAGTAGTGTCCTGCTCCACCCCAAAGGCTTACCAGCATGGTAGGGAGACGCAAATCTTCACTGTCTCCACTATTTGCTCCCTTGGCCACCGGGGACGCAGTACCATGCCAGCGGCGTTTCGTGACCATCTCCGTATGGCGGCTGCACGTGTGCAGGTTTCAGACGTGCGTGTGCGCTGCGTGGCGACATCACGCCATTGCATCAGAGATGGCGGCAGCGCCGGAACAATCCATCTTCTGGAATGCCAAGGATGCCACACGAGATCCGCAAGGCGGGCAGCTGGTCCCCATGATTGGGGGGATTTGACATCTGTGTTTTGGCAGCAACCCCAAGGATATAAAAAGATTATTCAAAACAAAAGGTAGGTCACTGTCCACACAGAGCAGGCATACTCCCACATGCAATGATCTGTATTCAAGGGCACTGTCCACCCAATGTAAGTACTGAGATGGAACAATGATTGGTTTTTGTTTTACATGCACTGGCCATGCACAGCATTTCAGCTAGCGCACACAGATAGTGTAATTTATGCTGAGATATTTCCCTTCTCTCGTTTGCAGCACAAATATTCCATCTAAGGTCTTGCAAAAAATCCCTTTTTGCTTAACAAACAGACCATTGCTCCCCCACTCCCTGTTTTTCAAGGTAACTATACACTGGCTTATGATATGATGTATAGTATATCAGTGGACACATATACATGTATCTCACCCCCTTTTTGCACCAGTTTTCATATACTTTTGTATTATCTGTCATTTGTCATCACCACATACATACATTCACTTATTTTATTCTCCGTCTCCTCACTTTGATATGGTTTCATTTTTTTCAGTCACAAGATGTTGCTTTTATCTCACATTTTTATAATCCCACTTCATATTCACTCACTACCATCAGCCCAACACTGCATGCATTTCACACATTAGGTCAGTCCCTTGATTCAAGTAGCTTCCCCCCACACAATCCCCTTTTTTTCATGTTCACATAATTTGCACACCACATTCCTTTATCCTCACCAGAGAGCAAGCCCACACATACTTCCCTCCCTCCCCCTCAATTTTTATATAAAACTTCACACCCACTAGTATATACCGTTCACTCCTTCTCTCCACTGAACACTATTATACACGCTGACCACTCTAACAGTGGCCAAATTGGAATTTATATAGCACTCTAGAATAATTTAAATTAAATATTATTTCGCTGTAATATTCACTATAATCATGATATCAATTCAATAGAGCCCTGGGGACCCATGGAGCGGGCCTCGACCCTCCCATAGGGAGACCTATATGTGTGGCCTCTTGCAAGCTTCTGGGGTCAGAGTCAGACTCTGCATTACGAGAGCAAGGGGGTAGCCCATGATGGACAAAGATTCACTGATCTGGTTTTAATATAATACTGGTTCCGAGACTATTGTTGCATTTTCAAATATTCAGCGGTAAATATGTTTTTGACATATGTAAAAATGTGTCATTTGTTATATTTATGTACAAATACTTAATTTGTGCTTTTTGATACCTTTCTAGAAGAGGATTCTTCCCCCTGAGGAAGACCTAAACCTTTTAAGGTCGAAACACACCGGGGCACCGACACAGTTATCACTGTATCGTATATGATTCTCTTTACTGTAATGTTGCATTTATTGTAATATTGATGCTCAAGTCCCTTGTTGTACAACCAGAGCTCATGTTTTTATTCCAATTCACAATTATCTATAACCTTATGTGGATGGAAAGATGAATTTTGATATACGATTATAAATAAAAAATATACATTTTACATAAAATCACACCCGTATTGCCTTTTGCTGCCATGAAACCCTCCTAGGGGGAGCCTTCCCATTTTGTTTGTTAAACTTGGGATGTGCAGCGTTCTCTCACCAGTACCCACTGTCTATTTACTTAAATGTTGTTCTATATAAATATACACATTGCATATTTTTCAACTGGTATCATGAAAGCATCATAATGGAATTTTTCAGTGTTTTGTGTATCTTCCACGCTTTCCCTTGAAGCTGCATGAAAAGGACTTTCTCTTCAATATACAGTATTTTTTAATTGTTTTTGTGTCCAGTTTCAAATGTCTTTATTGGGCCCATAAACTCTGGGCCCAAAAAAGGGCCAGAGTTCTTTAACAGGAAGCCCCCACACCCCATACACTTTAAAGAGATTCATTGCTAACTTTCCAGCAAGATCTAACAAACCCCCTGCCAATCTAACCTGTAGAAATTTGGTTATCGCTAGAATCCATGTAGATCATGTGAGAACAATGCAGAATCACGAAAAAAGGAGGGATTTTCTGGGACTTTAGATGAGGCAAGTATCAACACAAAGGCTAAAAGGTATCAATGTATTTATTGCATCAATTTGATCATGGACTGTCTAGGTATATCAAAGTAGTAAATTATTGTAAATCCAGATATAGATTTATACCAAAACCATGGAACATAATACATCATAATACAACAATAAAAACATGATATATTGATTTATAACCCATTCACCATATACAAATTAGATATATGATGAAATGAAGTCCATGATTGAATCTGTAAGCTGCATCCTATAAAAGCTCTACGCGTTTCGTGGAATGATATCCTACTCATCAGGAGCTGATGCTGAGACTATCTGAAAAAGATAAATAAAAAATCCTAACAATAATCGGTAAAGGCTTGAAAAAGAGGGGGAAAAAAAGGGGGATATAAGAAAAATATAAGAAAAATTATAAAAAAGAAAAAATAAGAATTGGGTAAATACAATTTCATTAAACTTGGATATAATCCAAGGAAAATCGCATGGGATAGCAAGCTCACCTATGTAATCTTGACACCGAAAGGGTCGCCGGGTAGGTCTATCCCAGGAGCTGAGGTATAGAGGACTGCACCAACAACACCCGCGCACAGAACTGTCCCCCAAAAAGAAGCAGAGGTGGTCATGTGGATGGTAAAGATAGGGCCAATGATTAGCTACAGAAATATTGTCTGTGGGATGAATAGGATTGTATGAATAAATGAAGGACTGGCAGTGGGATAAATGCCCAAACGTCCCCAGAAAATAGGAAAGATTAAAAAGGTGCATATAATGGGTGATGATGAAAGAGACCAAGTGTTATGAATGGTGAGTGGGTGAATAAAAATATTAAAGGAAAAAGAAAATAAGTGTGATGGGGTAAAGGAATCGTGAAGAGAAATGGGAATAGGAAGAAAGTGTACCTGATAGAGAAGGAAAGTCCAATAGGGTGAAGGAGGTGCAAACCGTGCCCTGACACTTCAAACTGCTCCTGATGGGGAAGTCCGAACGCGGGTGGTATATAGCGCAGCCCTCCAACCAGCTATACGCTGGCATGACAAATGGCGGGAAAACGTCTGCAGAATGCAGAATCACAGTGTTATGAATGGATTTTTTATTAGAGGTTCATTAAAATATAGAAAAACTGTCTATATAAAACTTTATTTATTTAAAAAAATTAAAGAAACAACAGCACAAGCATACATGTGTTGTTAAAAGTGTTTTTGCTACTTTTTTCTGAATATAAAAAATACCTCAAATAACAAAAAGAAAACAACACATATGCATTTTGTACTTATCTTTGGGGTATGCATTTTTATGTTGTTTTCTTTCACTTCACATTAATTGTGATTCACATGAGTGAATCTTCCAAGGTTTGATTATCAGGGAAGATGGTTTTAAGCTGTATGTGGTGTTACAGAAAAGTACAATTTTCACGAACAGCTTTAGTGATGCAATATTCTGGCATTACATATTTTGGATGTTTAATTTATTTTTTTACTTTTACATTTAGCTTGACTTAAATACAGCATCAGCATGTCATTATGGTTCATATCAGCTTGAAGTTTTTTAAGTCGTTTTGGCTGTAAAACCAGGTTTTTTTTATCCAGTGGCAAATAAGTCTGAATTGACCAGTGGAAGTAGCAGCTGCAACAAATGTTAAAGCTACAGGGAATTTTACTTTAAAAAATTGCTAAAACGCTCAACTTCATACAAATTGACCAATGGCATTGTCAGGAACCTTGAGTTAGACTGAGACAGAAAATGCAGTAAAAAACACACCTTTAATGTAATGGTAAAAAATGTTACAGATCACTAAACGTAGTCAAAACATAAGCCAGTGATCGGAAGCCAAAACGGATAATCAGACAAGCCAGTAATCAGGAAACCAGAAATAAGTGTAGTCAGAGGCAGAAGAACAGGATCAGGAACCAGAAGGGACATCAACCAGGCAAAGTCTTTCACAGGAACACAGCACAGACACTCCAGATATGTTGACCAAGGCAAAGGCAAGAAAGGAATGAACAAGGCAGTTTAAATAGCCAGAAGATGCTGGCTGTAGGTGGGACTGACAGGCAGGTACTGATAACCAGGTGAGCCACTGTGGAAACAATGAGTGCTGACAATTATCCCCCAGCTGAGCAGCCTGAGCACACAGAAGAGAGCCCAGCCCTGACAGGCATAACAGTTTAACAGTATAGTTTGTAAGCTATGTTTTGCACACTATGTTGTCTTAAAAGCTTAATAAAATGTCAGAACAGAAGGCACAAAGTCACTTCAAAGGTACACCCCCACATTCAGTGAACCTTTACCATCTCCATATTGCCAATAACAATTGTTTTAAAAAAAATTCAAAATATAGATTTGAGTATGTGCGTGGTAGAAATTGGGTAGTCTCAGGACAGGACAGTACATGAGCACTTGAATGGGCAGAAAATAGAAAGAGATAAAGAAACTTCAAAAGGTCAAAATGTAAAAGGGAGAGACAAGGCAGGTTTTATCTTGGAGGGAGAGGCAAGGCAGTTTCTATCTTGAAATATATATTACAGTGTGTTATTTGATCGGCAATAGCCACAAATATATTTCAGTGGCTGAACAGTATGTAAGCAACTTAGTAAGGCCGCAGTATAAAATAAGGATATGGGATTGACAAGGCAGGTTTTATCCTAAAGTAAACATTTATAGTATATTATTTGAGAGACAATAGACAAAAATATTCTGCAGCGAATGGACAGTATAGAAGTAGCAATTTGCAGAAATTTGAGTATGTTATTGAGAGACAATAGCCACCAATACAGTAGCTTGACAGTTCGTAAACAGCTTGGTAAGGCCTCAATAAAAGATGGAGAGATGAGACAGGTTTTATTTTGAAATATGAAATAAACATTTGAGTGTATTATCTGAGAGACAATATCCACAAATAGTTTGAGTGCCAGAGCACTGGAATTGTGCTACAAATAATTTTCCTTACAAACATAAGAAATTGTAGCACCTTTACAGTGCCAGAACACTACAAAAGGGTGTAAAGTTTGGCCCCCAAAAAAGGGATTAACACTGCAGCAAACATTAGAAATTTAGAGAGTTAAGTCCAGCTGTAGGAACATTGTGTGGCACCTTTAGAGTGCCACGACACTGGAGTAGGTTGCAAACTTTGAAACACAAAACAGCATGTACTCTGCAGCAAATAGTAGATATTTGACAGATGAAGTCCAACTGTGGAAACACTGCATGGCACCTTTACAATGTGGGAGCACTTGAACGGGCCACACATTTCAATACACAGAGCAGGATCTACCCTTCAGCAAACAGCAAAAATTTGACAGCTGAGATCCAGCTGTGGAAACATTGTGTGGCACCTTCAGTGCCAGAGTACTGGTACAAGAATGTATAAAGGTACTATGACCACCACTTTAGCCTGTAAAACCTGCTTTCCCTCTACCATGCCAATGTGTAGAATATCTGCTTATAATGGCAGCCATGACTATAATGTGAATAAATATGCAGTGATGTAACTATGTAATACTTTACCGTACATGATGACATGCTGCAAAGGGCAGTCTTGCCTTTGTCAGCATCTCGTTTATGCTGCAGAAGCCAAATTAAAACAAAGACTAAACCCCAACCCTATTTTTACAACATAGTGAAAATGGATATACCTGGAAAAAAAAAGAAAATTGGGGAAAAAAAAAAGTCTGCAAGGGGTCCAGCACCCTGCCACACTGCAATCCAGAGTGAAATAGAATTATAGCACTCTATAGCAATTTATCCCATACACAGACTGTCAGATCTCCCTGAGGGAGCTGGCAAATAACAAAGCACCCATTGTTGACCATTGTAAGCCAGCTGTCCTAAGTTCAAAGGTCATGGTTACAATAGATTCAGCCAAGTGAAATCCTGCAAACATGCTAGATTTGCCTTCACCCATAGTAGGGCCAAATCAGAATCTCATCCCTAAACATTATCATTGATCATGATCATGCAGGCTGTGATGAAAACAATAACAATAAACCCCCCAAAACAGCTATTTACATTTTTTTCATTATGTTTTTGCCACACATATTTTTGTTTTTTGTTAATTAACGTATTTCACATTATCAAAACAAAGAAAAACACAAAGGTGCTTAGACAATAAGCCCATCTAGACACTTGAAAACAATGTTTTTTGTATTTTTATTGCATATTTTATATGTTCAGAAACATCAAATACCAATAAATGACAAAAATTATGTGTTTCACAATAAAACAGGAATATTTGCCAGAATTTTGGTGAAGAAAAATTGTTAAGTTGGCTCATGTGTACACAGTAATACTTCTTTTTGCTGTATGATGGTCAAGCATAGCCTAAAAGAAGAGAGGTTTAGCAATTTTATTTATGCATGCAATCAGCAAGTCAGTAACGATACTTGGAGAGGTATGGTTAAGCACCTGCAGTATTCCGGCTAACAGTAATTAACAAAATTAAATCAGCATGTACCTTAACATGTTTTGACAGCCCCAGGTTTATCCCACTGGTCAGTGATTGATGAAAAATAAGATTGACAGGCAAATATGGGGCCCTTGAAGAAAGGGCAACTGTTCCCAGTAGAGAAGCAGACAACAGATTAACTTGTGCAGTGCTAAGCCCCGTACACACAGGCCGAATGTCGGGGGACATCAGCTAGTTCAATAAAACCTGTCAGGCACTTGGCCCATGTGTATGTCCAATGATTATGCTGGAAAACCAGCAGCAGCTCAGCCAATGGTAGAGAGTGCTGATCGCAGTGTTCTGATGGGGGGGGGGGCAGTTTTTTTAACCCGCTGGGTTGAACGAGAAAAAAAACTTGTAGTGTGTACCTGGCATTCCTTACAAGTGGTGGGAGTGCTCCCTAGTACAGTCTGATCTAACCAGGTATCCAAATTGCTCTATCCTAGGGAGAGGATTCTCAGTCTCTCTGCTTCTCTGAGTTCTCACCCGATTGTGGTCAGCAATGGCAGGGATTCTTTTCAGCCAGCAGCAGCTCAGTTTCTTTCCCACACACGTGCTTGCTTCTAGGACCATCACCTCACATGTAGCAGTATGATAGCAGCAGCAATCTCTTATCAGTCCTCTTCTCCTGGGCAACACAGCATCAGATAGCTCCAGCAAACCCTGGCCACATACCACTGTTTCCTGTTCACTGCACCCGTGTGGTGCTCTCTCTCAGCTGCTCAGCACAGAAAATGTTTGCAGCAGCACATGATCCCCACATTGGCTTTCTTCCTGAATTCTGCAGGCTGGTTTAACAGCAAAGCTTCCTTTCTCCAGCAGCCCAGTTCACACTCCCCTTGCTCTCTTACATCAGCCTATCACAGTCCCCAAGATCCAGCCAAGATGGCTGCCCCCTGCAATAGTTCACACTCCCCTTGCTCACTTGTATCAGCCAATCACAGTCCCCCAGACCCAGCCAAGCAGTGGAGTCACTCTATAGATGAGCATTACAAAATGGTTTTGAAGATGACTGCTGCACTTCTGCATTAATGAATATTCAGTTTAACCCAGACCATGCTTCAGTAGGATAATACAGCAACAACCAAGGAAGAAGTTCGGCAGGAGTTATCAGCTACAGCCCAAGTTACACATTCATGATGTCTATTTACTGATGTGCTGAGTGTAATTCTCAGCATCTGTTCTTATTCAGCATGCATGGACACTGCACAGTAACACTGCTTTTTCCAGTGTGCTGAGTGTAATTCTCAGTATCTGTTTTTATTGTGTATGAATCGAAAGTAGCCCGTCTTGTTCTGTATGCTAGGTATAATTTTGAGTATCTGTTCTTTTTTGTGCAAGTATAGACTCTACACAGAAGCACATACTGTGTCCTGTATACCAGGTGTACAGTAATTTTCAGTATTTGTTCTTATTATGTTGGATGTTGCACTGTAGCAGTTCCTTGTTTTGTATATAAGCAACAGTATATGTTATTGCTTCGGCGGGGACACAGTATGGTACCACATCTTGGGAGTCACCCTTGGCATCTGTTCTTATTCACTATGTGTACTGCAGAACGTCTAATGTCTGTGCAACCTTTTCTCTGCATAATGCTTATAGCCAAACTAAAGTGCTTTTACAAAAAAAAAATTGCTAGCAGGTAGGCTTTTATTGCTAAAGAAACGTTGTACATTTATATAGCCATAAAAGCTTCTGCGTTACCTGCCAATACATTTTTCTGAGTGTACACTGAGCTGCGCATGTACAACTCGGAGTACATTTTCATCACGCCTTGGGTGCTGGGATAGATTGACTCCTGAGTCCATGCTTAAATGCTCGTCACACCGCCCCTTCACCACGGCTCACTGTAGCCAAAAACTGACAGCTGCCTTCATGCTAAAACGGAGCGTTTAGTGTGTGGGCAGTGTGAACGAGCCCTAAACATAACACATTAGATGAGAGCTGGAAACAAAAGGGTGATTTCCAAGAAATTAATTTTGTTGCAAAATTGCTGATTTTTTCCCCTTGTTTTTAGGTGTTTTTGTGAGCAATTCAGATTTTTTTTAATATCTATGCTATTTTGTCCATTTGATATCTATTTGTCAACTGTTGCTGTAAAATGTTTGTTTTTTTTGTATAATCTTTATTTAAGAAAATGTATAATGTTCAACATCAATGGGCACAACCACTAAACAGATAAGTGGCGTGTATAGAAGCATAAAAAAAAAAATTAACGATTGACATGAGTAACATCATATATCAGATAAAAAGGTACATAGTAGGTCAAAAGGTTGAAGGAACATAGGTTATGTAGGAAAACAAGTTTGTGCCCATGGGGTTGTCCCCACCTTAAGGTGGGATCAACCTAATCAAGGGAGACACACGCCGGTCTAAGGCGTGATCAGGGGGGAGAGAAGTGGACCTCGACATACCAGTAATGGTGCAATAGCATTAAAGCAACCACTGGGGTGGCTGGCCAGGTTGTGCGCAAGAAGAGGGGGGAAATTAAGGTCTCCTTCAACCTCCACCGGCACACCTCCGGCCATGACCGACCCCCCATATTTATAACAGACCGGGAGGGGGAAACATCTGCACCTGTAAAAGGTGTCTCCCTCCTCAGTAACAGAACACCAGGACCATATGTCAGGGTATGTCAGCATTATTCAACTAGAGCATCCATATCAAGAAAAATTCCAACAATCATATAGAGGGAGAGGAAAGGAAGAGGAAAAAAAGAGAAGAGGGAAGAAAGAGAAGTATTGGAACATTCCTCCTGCCGGCAAACAGCATCTCCACCCACACCTGGCCCGCCAACAGGAAGCGCAGGGAGATCATCCAAAAGAATTTGTGAATGGCGAGGGTCATAATTTAACATTAAGAGCTTCTTGATTAGGCTTGAATACGGTTTCTAAGGGAGGGTTCCACTAGTTCTAGCAATGCCAAGTCTAGAGGACAATTGTCCTGGGTCCAATATGTTATCTAGCCACGGTGTCCAAATGCCATTGAAACGGTCTCTAGTGTCTTTACAGGTCGCTAACCAGTCTTCTGCTTCCCTTATATCATTAACATTACGGATCAATTCCATGGCTAGGGATCTGTGCCCGCTTCCAATAGGTTGGAAGCAAGCATTTCGCTGCATTCAGTAGGCGAGGGAGAACACTTTTCTTATATTGGCTAATTGGCATTGGGGTATATTCAGAAGAAAGCGTATTGTGGTTAGGGGGACATTCAAGCCCACAATTTCTTTAATCTGGGACTGTATATCAGCCCAAAATTGTCTGATCAAGGGACAGTCCTTCCACAGATGCAGCAATGTGCCACGGTGGCCACATCCACGGCAGCATTGCTCTGATGTAGAAGGGTAAATGAGGGCCAGGTCGGCCGGGGCCCGGTACCAACGGGACAGAATCTTAAAATTTGTCTCTTGAACCTTAGAGTCAATTGAGCTGGAATGGGTTAGCTGATATAAATGGTTCAGCTGATCTGTGGTGAATTTGAGTCCCAAATCCCTCTCCCACGCCCTTATGTAAATAGGCTTAAGTTCAGGTTTACCAAAGCTGAGGAACCGATACAACTCGGAGACCATATGTGGTACCGGTTCTTCTTCTATAAAGAGCTGCTCAAAAGGCGTAAGAGAGGGGAGGACTCGGATTGTGTGACTATCTATCGCAAAGAAATGGTGCAGTTGCCTATATTTCCAGAAATTCAACTGTGGCCTCCCCTGTCTAGTCTGCTGGGCCTCGTAGGGTAGTATCTTGCCATCCTTCATAAGTTTACCACAGCTGGTGTTCCCGTCGTCCACCCATGGCCAAAATAAGGCTACTTGTTCCCCAGGTGGGAACCACAAGAATCCCCCAAGTGGGGTCAACGGGCACACAGGGGGGGCCAAACCGTAAATCGGATTTATTTGATCCCATACCGCAAGGGCATGAGTTGTCAATGGGGAAGTGGTGTCCGACAACCATGGGGCATTGGACAAGTTTCTGCCTGCCATCCACTTCTCCAGGGGGACCCACAGTTTAGAGTGGGTGTGGAATCACCAGTTGAGGACCCTCTGAGAGCAATGGCCCTATAATAACGCTATATGTCCAGAACTCCCAAAACACCCATTAGTTTGGGGTGTCTTAACATTCTCAGGGCAATTTGTGGCTTCCATGTTTCCCATATGAACCCAGACAGTATACTGGATAGGTGGGCGAAAAAGCATCTGGGGAGGGAGAAAGGTATCATCTGCAAGAGAAAAAGAATTCTTGGCAGGACATTTATTTTTATAATGTTTACATGACCCAACCAGGTAAAAGCTGTCCTGGTCCATTGTGAGAGGTCCCTTCTAATCGTGGCTAGCAGCGGAGGAAAATTGGTAGTGTACAGGGTATCATAGCAGTCTGTGAGCTGGATTCCCAGGTAGTTGGAGAGTGTACCAAACCGTTTGAGTTCCCGCATCAAGTTTGGCAAGGAGATCAGGGGGTCCATAAGGTGGAACAGTATACCATCAGCTTAAGCGGAAGAGGGCACCCCAGCTGTCACACTCCTAGCTGGAGTTATGAACTGTGGGTATATTTCTTTAAGTTTTAGGCATGAGGTAGGGGGCACGGGGAGGTCACGGTGCTCTTTGGAATTCCACACGGAACACACGGAACAGGAAGGGGGGGTGTGTGAGGTATTCTGCACTGGGTGTTAGGTTAAAACTGTCATCTAAACAAAATGCTGCTAGTTTTGTGTGTGTCTCACACGTGATATCATCACAGTACTGCCTGACGGGGTATCTTTTAGAGATTCAGCTGCAGGGATTTTTAAGCCCTGGTCCCCTGAGGCGGCTATACCGGGGCTCAGAATGGAAGATCCCCGCACTCCAGGTCAGCGGGACTGGGGGGGTGGAGGGTAAGAAGGGCATTCTGGGTAAGTTCACCTTACAGATTTTCCTGTAAAGGTGAACTTACCTTTTACCAAATTGTGTGGTAGGAGCAATTTGAGATAACAATATCCAAATCAACATTGTAGAAAAGTAAGGGCCAGACATGGAGCCTCCCTTCCTAGAGAGAGGGGCCCAAGGCCACGGCCCGCCTCCCAATTGGGAATTTTACCCATAAATGCTAGGCCTATTTGGGGTACTTGTTACAACACTCGGGGAGAACTAGGGTGCACCACCGCATCTAACTAGGTTCTATTCTAAGCGACGGGGAAGAAGAACATTATGGCAGGCCAGTAGGCTGCAGTCGAAGCACAGTATGGCAAACGTGGATGGAATGGACCAAGTCATGTACCTGGGGCAGGTCTCCATTGGGCAAGTAGGTAGAGCTGCGGGCTCCTGAGCAGGGTGAGCCATAGTCCCCATATGAAGGGGCCTCCGCTGTGTTAATCATACAGGCAAGGAAGTTTAGTCCCAGGAAAGGGAGCTAGCCCCAGAGTACCAGAACATCCGAGCAAGTGCCAACTACTGCCGGTGAACGAAAAAGGGGAGAAGTGGTGCATCAAACTTGGGGGGTGGATGGACCTGGGGAAGAGTTTGAAGCCAGATGCTGACAGCCCCTTTTCCGACCCCTGAGTCTGGCTGGTAGCCATGGTTGAGGAAGCTGAATTGCTGGAAAGTTCGACAATCCTATCCAGTCTGGAAAATCAACTCTGTCAAGCTCTAGGGCAGATAAGAAGTGTGGGGGGTCATCCTTATTATGTAGCATGAACGACTTGCCCTTCTTGGTAACTTGTAGGTAAAATGGAAACCCCCATTGGTAGGTTAGGCCTGCCTCCTGGATAGATGACAATGGGGGTGATGCGCTCTGCGTTGCAGGAGTGTACATCTGGAGATGCCCTGATAGAAGAATAAGTGCACCCCATCAAAGCCAAAGTATTTTTGCCCGCTCATTTTCTGCATGATGCGGTCTTTGAGGGTGTACTTATGCAGTTTGCAGATGGCGTCTCTAGGATTTTCCACATCAGTGCCCTGTGAGCATGGTCAATCCCAATGGGGGCCATAGCTGGGTGATTCCAGTATTTCTCTGAAAATCCCCACAAGTGTAGGGATGATATCTCTCGGGGCAGTGGCCCGATGCGTATATTAGCCCGTCGGCTGCAATTCTCAATGTCATCGAGCTGACATAGCAAAGTCTCTGTCTGCTGATCCTGAGTGGTGCATTTGGTTTGAAGCATGGAAATAGCAGGGAGTGCTGCATCAAATCTCCAGAGTCTCTAGTCTATTTTCCAGGTGTGAGGTGTCTCTCTTAAGCTGAGCTATGTACTTCCTAAAAGCTTTCTCCACCCTTGTGGCAAAGCGTTCCAGGTCCTCACATGTGGGGAGAGACCAGATATGGCACTTAATGTCCCCATCCACCAGGAGGTCCGCCATCTCGGAGCCTCTGTCTAGGGAAGCTGTGGAGCTCGGGGAGGCAGGGGGAGCAGAGTCACTCATCAGGCTTGGAGAGGGGATCGGGGATGCTGTGATCTGCTGGAACTGCGGCTGCATTGAGGCTTGCTGGGAGGCCTTCGTGGTCTTCTGGGCCTTTTGTGTTTTCTGGACCATGATCCATTTTAGCATGTGAGAGCCTAATCTTAAGCTTCTAACACCACGCATAGGTAGGTCCCATCCACATGGTCGAAAGCTTTCTCCGCGTCTGTCGATAAAAGTATATATGGCTGTGGGGACAGTTACGAGCCCAGTGGAAAAGTTGGATCACTCGAATGGAATTATCTCTAGCTTTGTGACCTGTTACAAAGCCTGTTTGGTCAGGGTGGACAACTTGGGGCGATAGGTGTTTCAATCGATTTGCTAAGATTTTTGCCAATATTTTTATATCCAGGTTAAGAAGCAAGATGGGGTGGTAACTCTGAGGTAGAGTGGGGTCCTTGCCCTCCTTCGAGATCACCAAAATATGTGCTAAAAGTGCTTCCGGGGGGATAATGGCAGCGTTCGCTATGGAATTAAAGTATTTGCCCATCTGATTAGATAAAAGGGGAGGAATACACCTTAGTGAACCCGTCCGGTCCAGGACTTTTCCCGTTAGGCAAGGTCTTCCCGATTAGCTCAATTTCAGTAGATGTAATAGGTGTCTCCAATGTGGAGTGTTGCTCGTCTGTCAGTGAGGGGAACTCAGCAGACGCCAGGTAGGCCTGAATAGCACAAAACTGATCCCGCGCCTTAGGAGAAAACAAACATGTAGGACACAAAAACCCAAAAGAGCAGCTGGTACAACAGTATAACTAGCACAAGCTACACCTAAAAACATAAAATACAGTGTGAAAATACCGCGCTCATACAGCAGTTTTCATGCATAGAGAGACTCCTCCCATGTATGACAAATGCACTGTCAACTGGATCAAGCCAGAGCCAGCACTTTCTGCTATCTTAAATCATAGTGCCTAAGTAGCAGCAAGTACTGAACTGGGCACTCTCTAATACATTCCTCATGCAACCTTAGACTGTTATGTTGCTATCCTATATATATGGTATAAATGATCCTCAAAAATGAAACAGTCCCAATAATACAGGAAATGATGTTAAATGTTTTTAAATGTTGAGACTTCTATGGAATGCCTAGGGAATTGGCTGGTGTTCCCACTTACCAGACCCCCCTTACCAGTAAAGGTCAGCTAGACTTGTGGGAATTGTCTTGCTAGTTGTCAATTGTGTGTCGTCCCGGCCAACCCAATGGAGCCCCACTTACCGGACAGTAGATTCAAACAAATCTGTAGATGGATTCACCACCTTGTGTTGGGCAGAGGTGAGACAACCGTTCATAGCATGGGTTCCGATCGGAAAAACAAAAACCGGAGGAATCCGATAGTGAAGTACATCTCCATAAAAAATGTTTATTAAAACAAACAAGAAAAACCCGATCCAATTGCTATACGACCGTTTGCGAAGGAACGGACGCATTAAAAATAAGATAAGAACAAAAAACACATGGAACCAGGGGACGCCAATCCGCGCTCCACCATGCATTCCTTAGAGCGGAAGTGACATACAAAGCCCTTGCCACCCGACGCGGCGTTTCGCCGACAATCCGTCAACTTCCCCTGAGGGGAACATTTAAAAACATTTAACATAATTTCCTGTATTATTGGGACTGTTTCATTTTTGAGGATCATTTATACCATATATATAGGATAGCAACATAACAGTCTAAGGTTGCATGAGGAATGTATTAAAGAGTGCCCAGTTCAGTACTTGCTGTTACTTAGGCGCTATGATTTAAGATAGCAGAAAGTGCTGGCTCTGGCTTGATCCAGTTGACAGTGCATTTGTCATACATGGGAGGTGTCTCTCTATGCATGAAAACTGCTGTATGAGCGCGGTATTTTCACACTGTATTTTAGGCCTGAATAGCAGCCTGTCTAGTTGCCCGCTTGGTTAAGGGTGTGCCGGAGTCTAGGTTGTATAGTGAGGCACAATAATATCGGAACCCCGATGCTATCTTAGAGGACAGTATCACTGTCTCACAGAAAGGGGAGGAGAGTTTTTGAATATATGCCTGTGCCCGCTTCTTATGAAGTGCTCCTGCTAGCATGCGACCACACTTATTGCCCTGCTCATAATATTTATGGGACAGATATCTGAACTGTCTTCGGGTCTGCCGATCTAGCAAGTGAAAACATAGTTCCCTCAGTTCAGTCAAACACTTTAAAACCTCGGGCCTGTGCTATGCTTATGCCAGAGCTCTGCCTGTTGAAGGGCTGTCAGTACTTTGTGAAAGTCCGCCTGACGTTCTCTTTTAAGTTTGGAGCCCATAGATATTAATTTTCCCCGTACTACTGCCTTATGGCCCTCCCTTATGATCCCTTCACTGACCCCTTCCGTAGTATACTCCTTAAGGTAGTGGGTTCGAACGTCCGTGACCCTAGAGACTACTGCGGTGTCGTCCAACAGATTTTAATTTAGCCACCATGACCAGGCCCTTGGGGCGCCAGATGGCAAGTCTAGCATAACCACAACCGGGGCATGGTCAGATATGGTAATATTCCCTATGGACGCCAATCACAGAAGCTCCAGGGCTGAGTGATCCACACACACAAGGTCTATTTGTGTGTATACATCGTAGACTGTAGAATAGTAGCTAAAATCACGGTCTGAGGGGTGTAGCACCCGCCAGCTATCAACCAGAAGGGAAGCCTGGAGGGTATTAAGAAAGTTCTTAAGAAAGGCGTGAGAGTGGGGAGATCGTCTATGAGAAGTATCTAGTAGGGGATCAGGGCTGACGTTGAAGTCACCCCCCAGGATCACATGGCCCTCTTTGAATTCCGACAATTGCTCTAGGACTGTATTAATAAAGGTAAGTTGGTTAGCGTTAGGGGCATAAAGCGTAGCAAATGTGAACAGTGTCCCGAAGTTGGTGCCTTTTAGGAAAACATACCTACCCTGGGAATCTACCTTGCTCCCGGTGAGTTGGAAAGGGTATGATTTATGTATTGCTATAGCAGTACCTCTCGACTTAGGTCTTGGGGAATTACTCAAGAACCACTATACAAGTGGCTAGGCAATTTGGGGATCGATTGGGAGGTAAAATGTGTCTCCTGCAAAAAGACTATCTGTGCTCCTGATTTATTCAATTCCCACCATAGCTTACTGCGTTTATATGGAGAGCATAGGCCCCGGACGTTATATGAAATCACCATGAAGGTAGCCATGGAGATGTCGTTGGCCGGGTAGGTCGCCAAAAGCGTGGACGGGACCGGTGCGAGCGAAGAGGCAAAAGGCAGTTCTTGAGAAAAGAGAGAAGGAAGAAGAGAAGTCAAGGAAAAGAAACACATGACATTAAAGGGTAAGTTCACCTTTACAGAAAAATCTGTAAGGTGAACTTACCCAGGATGCCCTCCTTACCCCCCCCCCCCCACTCCCGCTGACCTGGAGTGCGGGGATCTTCCGTTCTGAGCCTCAGTATAGCCGCCTCAGGGGACCGGGGCTTAGAAAGCCCCTCAGCATCCACGCGTCTTCTTGTCCCCTGACAGGACGGGATATGTGGCTCCTGATTGGTCGGCGCCGATCATGTGACGGTGCCAACCAATTAGGATGCTCCAAAACGTACCCGTGACTAACGCGGGTATCAGATCGCTGCCCTCCTCACTGACGGGTGACTGAGGACCCCCCTGATCTCCCACCATGCTTGTCACTAACGCAGCAATACCACTCTCAGCTGCTTCCAGAACAAAGATTTCCCAGCTTGTGGGGCCACCGTCTAAGTGCCAGCCGCTGATTGTTACCAGGCTAATTCAAACAATTAACCCTTTCAGTGCCACCACTAACCTTTGACCCGGAGTGTTAGGTCTCCAACAATTAGCAATACCAATATGATTTTAGAATAACCAACTGTAACACACGCAGGAATATTGAGATGAGTTATTTTAAGCAGTAGCGCTCTTTAAAGGAACAGATTTGTGATAGCTTGCATTAAGAGCTTTAGGGACAAGGTTAACACTTTTCAGAATAAGTTTTAATAATGAAAAGGTCAAGTTGGGTGCAGTAAAATATTTACAGAAAAAATATGTTACAAAGCAATAAGAGACATAATATATAGCAGCAAAGAGATACAAGGACAGAAAAGTTACTTGCTTTTAAATGTCCGTGATCAATCAGAGATACGATGATGATCTCATGGGTTCTCGGATGTTTGTTCATTGATGGTAAGGTGATAACTCGCATTCCCTTTTTTTCTTGGTAAAAAGGGGTGGGGCCGAATGACCCTGACCACTCACATGGGCAAGGAGGGCCAGTGGGCTGTCCAGGGCGGACCATGGAATAACAATCTTCCTTAAAATGCAATTTCTGTACCGATATTCATATTTGACAATGGGTACAAGGTGCATTCCTGAAATTTATCAATTATAGTCCAGTATGAATTTTGCATTCCAACAAGTGTAAACATGGCAGCCTTTTTGCTTTCTGTGACCCTGGGAAGAGGATAAACTATCCATGTCTTCCCGCATACAGATATACACGTGTTATTAATATGTCACGCTCCTGACTGGAGTTATGAACTGTGGGTATATTTCTTTAAGTGAGGTAGGGGTCACGGGGAGGTCACGGTGCTCTTGTGTCCCTGTTTATGACCCTCGTAAATCCTGAGCCCCTTTTGATGCCATGCTCCGTAGGTTTTATAGGCGGCCTAGCAGAAACAGACATCCTGGCTCATGTAGCTAAGATAACAATTTTGTTAAAGTGGCTTTTTGGAATTCCACACGGAACAGGGAGGAGGGGGTGTGTGAGGTATTCTGCACTGGGTGTTAAAACTGTCATGGTGTCGTCTGAACAAATAATGCTAGTTTTGTGTGTGTCTCACACGTGATATCATCACAGTACCGCCTGACGGGGTATGTTTTAGAGATTCAGCTGCAAGGATTTCTAAGCCCCGGTCCCCTGAGGTGGCTATACCGGGGCTCAGAACGGAAAATCCCCGTACTCCAGGTCAGTGGGACTGGGGGAAATGCAGGAGGGCGTCCTGGGTAAGTTCACCTTACAGATTTTCCTGTAAAGGTGAACTTACCTTTTAACAAATTGTGTGGTAGGAGCAGTACGAGATAACAATATCAAAATCAACATTGTAGAAAAGTAAGGGCCAGACATGGAGCCTCCCTCCCTAGAGAGAAAGGCCCCAGGCCACGGCCCCGTGTCCGAATTGAGAATTTTACCCATAAGGGCTAGGCCTATTTGGGGTACGTGTTCCAACACTCGGGGGAGAACTAGGAAGCCCAGCTCTGCCACCACATCTAACTAGGTGCTATTCTAAGCGGGAGAGGAACAGTATGGTAGGCCAGTAGGCTGCAGTCCAAGGACAGTTTGGCAAACGTGGATGGAATGGACCAAGTGCTGTAGCTGGGGCAAGTCTCCATTGGGCAAGTAGGTAGAGCTGGGGTCTCCTGAGCAGGGTGAGCCATATGAAGGGGCCTCCGCTGTGCTAATCGTACAGGCAAGGAAGTTTAGTCCCAGGAAAGGGAGCTAGCCCCAGAGTACTAGAACATCCGAGCAAGTGCCAACTATTGCCGGTGAATGAAAAAGGGGAGAAGTGGCGCATCAAACTTGGGGGGTGGATGTACCTGGGGAAGAGTCTTAAGCCAAACGCTGACGGCCCCTTTTCCCACTCCTGCGTCTGGCTGGTAGCCATGGTTGAGGAAGCTGAATTGCTGGAAAGTTCGACAATCCTATCCAGTCTGGAAATTCAACTGCATCAAGCTCTAGGGCAGATAAGAAGTATGGGGGGTCATCCTTAGTATGTAGCGTGAACGACTTGCGCTTCTTGGTAACTTGTTGGTAAAATGGAAACCCCCATTGGTAGGTTAGGCCTGCCTCATGGATAGAT
The DNA here is from genome assembly GCA_018402905.1 of Glandirana rugosa. NCBI lineage: Eukaryota > Metazoa > Chordata > Amphibia > Anura > Ranidae > Glandirana > Glandirana rugosa. The sequence continues at coordinate 1,604,742 of BLSH010024769.1, read as the reverse complement.
GACAGTAGGGGGGGGGGGCAAAGCACCCTGCGTTGCATGAGTGTACGTCTGGAGATGCCCTGATAGAAGAATAAGTGCGCCCCATCAAAGCCAAAATATTTTTGCCCACGCATTTTCTGCATGATGCGGTCTTTGAGGGTGTACTTACGCAGTTTGCAGATGATGTCTCTAGCATTTTCCACATCCTCAGATGGGGGCCTCAGTGCCCTGTGAGCATGGTCAACCTCAATGGGGGCCGTAGCGGGTAATTCCAGTATTTCTCTGAAAATCCCCACAAGTGTAGGGATGATATCTCTCAGGGCAGTGGCTTCTGGCAGGCCCTGGATGCATATATTAGCCCATTGGCTGTGATTCTCAGTGTCATCGAGCTGACATAGCAAAGTCTCTATCTACTGATCCTGAGTAGTGCATTTGGCTTGAAGCATGGAAATAGCAGGGAGTGCTGCATCAAATCTCCAGAGTCTCTAGTCTATTTCCCAGGTGTGAGGTGTCTCTCTTAAGCTGAGCTATGTCCTTCCTAAAAGCTTTCTCCACCCTTGTGGTAAAGCGCTCCAGGTCCTCACATGTGGGGAGAGGCCAGATATGGCGCTTAAGGTCCCCATTCGCCAGGAGGTCCGCCATCTCGGAGCCTCTGTCTAGGGAAGCTGTGGAGCTCGGGGAGGCAGGGGGAGCAGAGTCACTCATCAGGCTCAGAGAGAGGATCGGGGATGCTGCAATCTGCTGGAGCTGTGGCTGCATTGAGGCTTGCTGGGAGGCCTTCGCGGCCTTCTGGGCTTTCTGTGTCTTCTGCGTCAGCACCATCTTGGAAGCCTCGTGGTCCGGCTTGTGGGGCCCGGTGAAAAAGGATTCCAGCTGCTCCTGCTGTGAGCGGTCCGTCCCCGGTGGCTTGGAGGACGTCCGCCATCGCTGGGACATGGATAGGGCTGCTGGGCTTTGAATTTGCCCGCTGTCGCTGTGAGGAAAAGCTGCAGTGTACATGGAACTGAGGCCAGACACGTCCTCACTCCTCCATAGCCAGGACATGCCCCCGCTTTAAAATGTTTTATGTGAAAAACTACTATCTTATATTATAATATTAAATAATAAAGTAATATAATATTAAATAATAACAAGTTGAGTTATTTGAAAGTTTATATTTCCATGCTATAACTAGAAGTCACATCTGTAGTCAGAAAAGGCAACCAAAATCTGTTGCATGTTGCAGGTAAAGGCTGCATCTTCAGACCCATTTAAAGAGCATTTAATTCTCACTCCTGGAATGGAATATTACTGGGAACGTCTACAGGAACATGTGGTGAGGTCAGTGGCTGGTGAGGCACTGGTTAGTTTCAGAGCCAGATACACACAATTTACATACACCACAAATGTTAGAGCGAGAGCAATAATTCTAGCACTAGACCTCCTCTGCAACTCTAAACACGTAACCTCTAAAAATCTTTAAAGTATTGTCTATGGAGATTCTTAAGCACTGAACTTTGGTATCTATTTACTCAGTGTAACATCATTTTTCACGTTAAGAGGGCTGGGCTGGAAATGAGCATTTGTCTTTTAGACACATGCCCCCTTCTATGCCACTGCAGTGAGGCGTGCCTCCACTGCAGTATTTTTATTGGACAACTTGGGCCAATGGTGTGTTACCATTAGTCCAAGGCTCCAAGCTGTCCATTGAGATCAGTGCCTCTGACAAGAAGTGAGGAGAGGCACTGTGAGCTCATCCTCTCAGTCTGCTGCAAACATAGTGTGTCAGCTTGTATTTAAACTGGCCGCTCTGTATGTAGCTTCTGACAGGCTGTGCAAGGAGCCCCGTATCTCCAGAACCATAGATGATAAGAGCCCCAAATTTTTGGTGGGGTAGGACTTCAGCTATCTACCCCCCAAATTTGGGGTCTTTGTGACCTCAGGTCACCAAGCTACGACCCTCAAAGTCAATTTTAGTTTTTTATGTTCCTCCCCTGACCACACATCCCCGGACGTCTATAGGTTGTGCACTGTCCTGCATCTGGTGTGACCCAGCGCTAAATATTTACTGTCTGACTTTGTGTGCTGTTCTTTTATTTCAAAAATCTGTTATTAGTTTGGACTGTAATTACCTAGCGATCTTGCCAGCTATGCAGAGTGGCAATGTTATTGCATGCAGTCTTTATTCTTTTGAGTAACTCTGTCTGTGCATGTTCCAAATTCAACATCAGGGAGTCGTGAACTTCATCTATTCTTCCCAAGTATTCCCTTAACTTTGTGACTATCCTGCAGAGTAAAAAGTGTTCTTCTGTCAGTCACAATCATTGAGCCACCCTGCATGATGTGCAATAGAGACAGGTGGGGTGGCTCAGAAGACTTAAATAAGAAATAAAGTAATGTTTTATATTTTTTTATTTTTGTACTCTGACAGTCATGTGACTGATCATTAAAAAAATGACTAGAGCAGAAGTAACACACTGCAATGACAAGTGCGTGATGCATCGCATGCTCAGAATCTGTTCCGCCCACATATTTATCATTGATCACTGATGAACTTGAGGAAGATCAGGTGACCAGCTTACAACTGATCTAAAATAAGTTATTTATAGCCATTTTTATTAAGCAATATTATAAACATAATTTTAGGCTAGGTGCACACTGCTGCGATATGATTTTGATGCAACTTTCAGTGTGATTATGTAGTGCTACTTGGATGCAACCTTGATAAGGTTTGTATATTCAAAGACAAAATCACACTGGAATCACACCAAAGTAGTAAAGGAGCCTTTTCCAAAATTGCTCTGTGCTGAGTTCTGATGTTAACAGAAACCATTGAAAACAATGTAAAGAGAAGAAATAAATGCACCTCTGAGTGTAGACTGTAAAACGGTTTTAATTAAAGCACAGTGAAATATCACTCACATTTCTGAGGTTAAAAGCCAGTACATCTTAAGACTCAAATTCCGGTGTGTGTGGGTAGTCAGGGGCTTGAGCTAGAGCTGTCACTGACACTTTTCTTGCTGTCTCGACCAGCTAGGTGAGGGAGAAATGGGAGAGAGCCAGGATACAAGATGGACCACAGCGTCGGGTGCAGTGACGTTTCCGCATGTACTAGTGGCGCGTTTCGGAGCATGCACACATTTGGAGATTGGGAATGGTGCGTGTTCCTTTGTCAAGCTCAAGATTGCTTCTGCTCCCCTATAAGGCTGGCCCTGAAATTTGTATTCAGCCCCCCTGAGTAAGTACTTTGTAGAACCACCTTTCGCTGCAATTACAGCTGCAAGTCTTTTTGGGGATGTCTCTACCAGCTTTACACATCTAGAGAGGGACATTTTTGCCAATACTTCTTTGCAAAGTAGCTCAAGCTCTGTCAGATTGGATGGAGAGCGTCTGTGAACAGCAGTTTTCAAGTCTTGTTACAGATACTCAATTGGATTTAGGTCTGGACTTTGACTGGACCATTCTAACACATGAATATGATCTAAACCATTCCATTGTAGCTCTGGCTGTATGTTTAGGGTCGTTGTCCTGCTGGAAGACGAACCTCCGCACCAGTCTCAAGTCTTTTGCAGACTATAACAGGTTTTCTTCTAAGAAATAAAGATAAAAAAAGCTGATTGGCGTGGATATGCTTTATTGAAGGGCAACTTAACACCCTGTATTTGACTCCATCCATCTTCCCAACAACTCTGACCAGCCTCCCTGTCCCTGCTGATGAAAAGCATCCCCACAACATGATGCTACCACCACTGCGTTTCACAGTGGGGATGGTGTGTTTAGGGTGATGTGCAGTGTTAGTTTTCTGCCACACATAGCGTTTTGCTTTTAGTACAAAAAGTTCAATTTTGGACTCATCTGACCAGAGCACCTTCTTCCATGTTTGCTGTGTCCCTCCCACATGGCTTCTTGCAAACTGCAAATGGGACTTCTTATGGCTTTCTGTCAGCAATGGCTTTCTTCTTGCCACTCTTCCAGAGAGGTCAGATTTGTGGAGTGTACGACTAATAGTTGTCCTGTGGAGAGATTCTCCTATCTGAGCTGTGGATCTCTGCAGGTCCTCCAGAGTTACCATGGGCCTCTTGGCTGCTTCTCTGATTAATGTTCTCCTTGTCCAGCCTGTCAGTTTAGGTGGATTGCCATGTATTGGTAGGTTTGTAGTTGTGCCATACTCTTTCCATTTTCGGGTGATGGATTGGACAGTGCTCTGTGAGATGTTTTCTCTGCATTAAGCTAAAAAAACCTTCTGTGTCCAGCTCCGCTAAATACCCACCTAAGCTCGATCTCAATCCAATGCTAGGCCCGAGAGCATAGGCTCGCTACTCTCTCTCTCCTCACTGGACATGGAGGGAACACCCATTGTCTCCTGCTGCTGTCAATCACAGCAAGTAAGCAGAGAGCCAAGCCGCATTGTTTGTGTTTATGGCCTTGGGATTGAGGCCTGGATGAGTGCCCCATAGCAAGCAGCCTGCCATTGGGGCACTCAGCAGAGGGAAGGAGCCAGGCATGCCAGTGGTGGGACCCCAGAAGAGGATTAGGGCTGATCTGTTTAAAAACATTGTACAGAGCAGGTAAGTGAGACATGTTTGTTATTTTAAAAAAATAAATAGGATTACAATCACTTATTACATGTTTAATATTTTCCCACTAATAGCAACAAATTAAGAATATAAATATTTGCATTTATAGTCTCATCATTGAAAAAAAGTCAATGATCAGCAGAACAGGGAGTTAATAAAAATCTAGGGCAATCAGAAAACGAACCCCGATCTCTATATTTCTATTTGTTTTCACTTACACTCCTGCCCCTTCTCTGACTGTGATTGACTATAAAAGTTTAAGACTGACCCCACCAAGCTGCATTGATATACTGTATGTCATTGGCCAGGGCATTCAGAATCACTAAAACAAATTAGGGAAGTAATAATAAGAATTAATGACAGGATCGCTACTCAATTAGAAATTACTTGTTAGTGACTTAATTACCCAAACAAAATACCGAGACACAAAATTGGCAGCCAGTGCAGTAAAGAACTGCGCTACGCTATCAATGATGAAGAGAAGTAGAAAACACCTGGGCTTCCACCCCTTATCTTACAAACAGAGTGAGAAGCCCAATGGGGATTTCTTGTTTATGTGATTGTTAGTAGTGTTAACATGATGATGCCAATAAATGATTAATATCTACTGTATGTAGTTACATTGGTTACAGTCATTGGTTACAAATGAATATGAGGCGTATATACTGGGTAAGCATTGTGTTTTCATGCTGTTCTTTTCTGTTCTGTCTGTGAGTGAAATGATGGATACTAATGTTGTGGCTCCCATTGCATTGTCACTAAAATGTGCTTGGTTGTCCTGGGCCACTGGTTGTCTTTGACCTTAGTAAATGCTGGTTTGATTTGTAATTACTTTAATGACTCAAGTTTTACTTTGCCTCTATAAAAAAAGAAGAACCTAACCTACCCTTTCTCACTCCCCAAACCTAAGTGCCTACTTACCTCTCTGTGACCTCCTGCAATATTTACAGCCCTAGTGCAGAACAAATCTCTGGTGCTATCCACACCTGTGCAGTAACTCTCTATAGACGCAAATAGAGCCAAATTTCTTACAATAGAAATGCTAGGAGTACCGACCCATTCAGGTCTAAGCAGGGCTGGACTGGGGCAAAAATTTGGCCCTGGACTTCATCCAGACCGGCCCACTTTAATTTAATAAAATGCTGCCCCCCACCCCCCCAAAAAAAAAATCACGCCCACCAAAAGGCCCCCACATCCATTATTGTATATCATGAGATGGTGAGAGAAAGAGAGGTGGAAGTGAAAGAGAGGGGATGAGTATTAGGCCCCTTTCACACTGAACGGATCCACTCAGCGGGGTCTGCCAGCTCAGCAAGAGATCTCTCCGATGATGTCCGCTGAGTTGGCGGATGATAGCTCCATCTCTGCACAATGTGCAGGGACGGACCTGTCTGCTCCCTGCTGTCCTCTATGGGCAGATTGGATGAAAATGGATCCGCCTGTCTGTTTTCATCAGATCTCATCCAATCTGATACCCATACCTTTATTGTAGCGGATCTTGACAGATCGGATGGCAGACTGGTGTAAGCAGACACATCTCCACTGACATCTGCCTGCCCATAGAGGTCTATGAGTGGCCCGCTCGGATCTGCCTGAAAAACCAACAGGCAGATCCGAGCAGTCGGATCGTGTGAAAGGGACCTAAGAGAGATGGGGTGAGTGTAAGAGAGAGAGGGGTGAGTGTAAGAGAGAGGGGTCCAGGCAGGGACGTGTAACACGTCTCTACCTCGATAGTAGGCGGTTGAGTCGC
>BLSH010024769.1:1574346-1597080 GCA_018402905.1 Glandirana rugosa | reverse complement strand
GGAGAATGAGAGACAGGGGGGCTGAGAGACGGGGGGGCTGAGAGACAGAGGGGGACTGAGAGACAGAGGGGGAGCTGAGAGACAGAGGGGGGGCTGAGAGACAGAGGGGGGGCTGAGAGACAGAGGGGCTGAGAGACAGAGGGGGGAAGCTGAGAGACAGAGGGGGGAGCTGAGAGACAGGGGGGCCTGAGAGACAGAGGGGGGGCTGAGAGACAGAGGGGGCTGAGAGGGACCACATAGCGCTGCCCCCCCGGGCTCTGTGTGCGGGCAGGCGGCAGCTATGTGATGTGATGTTGCCGTACCTGACAGCCAGCAGCGAGCGGCAGCCCCGAGTCTCCTCCTGGTCCGGAGCTTCTCCTGCTGCTCTGCTCCTTCCAGCCTTCGCCTCCCGCCTGTCCTCTTCCTCCGGGCCACGGTCTTCTTGGAACAGAGGAGGTGGGTGGGGGAATGGAGGCTCTGGGAGCGCCGGGGTGGCCGCGCCCGCTCCTCTTCAGTGGTCAGGGAGGGGGGAGAGGCGGAGCTCGCTCTCACATCTATCTGCCCTCCTCGCTGGTCACCTTACCCCGAATCCCTGCCGCTGCTTGCTGTCACGCTCCCGCCGGCTGAACTCTGCATAAAAACCCGCCCACTGAGCCATCGGCCCACCAGGAAACTCCTGGTAGTCGCGATGGCCAGTACAGGCCTGGGTCTAAGGGGATTTACTGCTCGGGTTTGGCCAGTGGGGAAAAGAACTTTGCACTTGTGCTGAGCTAAGCTTGAATATTTTTTTTTTAATGAGTAAGGCATGTTTGAATCTTAGTCCAAACCCACCTGAGTGAGCCCACCTGGAAGCTGTCACTGTACTGGACCAATCATAAGCAATCATAAGCAATCAAGGCATTCCCCGCCCTGCAGTCACATGCATACATGGCTGGGCTCACTCAAGTTAGCACCATGATGGAGTTCTAGCTTAGATTAGGGGCCTCAAATTCCAGTTGATTCCTGAGCTGTGGGTAGCCCTGTCAAAACTTGATGGAAAAATCAGGTGCAGTTAATGTCCAAGTATTCAGGCAGCTAAGGCTGTAGCGGCTGACTGAATAAAATAGCCGGATCTGCAGATTCCTCCATCTATGCTGTTTAAAGTGGATGGGGAAACTAACGATTTTCTCCTGTTCAGCCCACAGAGCTAGCTTTGAGTCAGCATAGTGATTTAGTAATAAGCACTTCTGCAACACTGTGGTCCCCAGTTGCAATCCCAGTCAAGACACTATTTGCATGGAGTTTGCGTTTTCTGTCTGTACCTACAAATTTCATTCCACACTCCTAAAATATGCTAGTAGGTTAATTTACCTTAGTATGAATGAAGATAGGGACCTTAAATTGTAAGCTCATTTAGAGCAAGGACTAACGTGAATGTTCAGTGTCTAAAGAATTGTGTAAATTGGTGGTTATATATACCTTTAATAATAACAGGCACTTTTATATGTTTTAAGGCAGTGGTTCTCAACTCCGGTCCTCAGGACCCACTAACAGGCCAGGTTTTCAGGATAACTGAAATACATCACAGGTGATATAATTTGCTGCTCAGTGATTGCAGTATTCTAGTCTGCATCTCCCCAAGGTAATACTTAAAATTTGGCCTGTTGGTGGGTCCCGAGGACCGGAGTTGAGAACCACTGTTTTAAGGTAAAGTCTTTTAATAAAAACAAAAAAACAAAAAACAAATGCAAAGTTCTATATATAAGCCTTTCAGTGTGTACTGGGGGAAAGGGCATAAGAATCAGTGGGAGAGTGAATAGTTTGGAGTGTGCTGTTGGCAAAGCATTCTGCGATACACAGTACGGGTTTGTAAATTTAGTAGTACAGATGGCGTGTATATAAATTCCATCTCTGACTATGCAGCTGATGTTTTTGTATAAGTGATTTTGCTAGTATGTACCCCTGTGCAGTCAAGTTCCAAAGGCACCCTTGTGTTCAGCTGCTTCACAGCATAACAAATCAAGAGCATGAAGCAATTGTCTGTCTCTATTACTGGCCTTTACAAATATTTGTATGGGATTTTCTTCATTAGAAATATGACAAAATTGTCTGGTTCTCATAGGAAATAATCAACTTTAAGCTAAATGGCTCCAATCCTTTTCGAGCATATTTAAAAAGGTAGTGATTAAAGGCAATCTGTCACCAAGAAAACAGAACTTGGACATGCACCAGTCACTAATTAGATGAAGTCACATGTTTTTCTTGAGTCTCAGTGTCCAGATTAATGTTACAGTGTAATATAAAAATCTGCACATAGCCATGTTAAATAATTGCCTGCTATCTACAGGAAGAGAGCTATATCTAAAGTTCCTGATCTTTGTAATACAGTCAGAGATGTAAAAAAAAGGGCATCAAAACGGTTGGTTTTACACAGCTTATTGCTCAGCAGCGGTTGCAACAATGTACTAAGAAAAATGTATTTTATTGTGTTCTGTCTGCCTGTTTTATATGTAACATATATGCTTTAAAGGCCTCACTTACATAAAGATATTGATAAAATAGAACAAGTCCAGAGAGGGGTAACAAAAATGGTGAAAAGTTTAGGGGATAAAACATATCAGGAGAGATATCAGGAACTTAATATGTACAGTCTGGAGGAAAGAAGAGAAAGGAGAGCCATGACTGAAACCTTTAAATACATCAAGGGGGTGACTAAGGAGGGCAGTTTTTTTAATATGAAACCAAAAACAAGAACACGGGGACATGGCCTCAAACTAACAGGCTAAAAGTTCAAAACGAATCTTAGAAAGTATTATTTTACTGAAAAGGTAGTTGATGCTTGGAATAAACTACCAGCAGAGGTAGTGAGACAGTCAACGGTAAATGGCTTCAAACATGCTTGGGACAAACAGATCTATACTATAAAGTTAATGAAAATAAACAAAACAAAAAACAAAAAAATAATGGGCAGACTCGATGGACTGCTTAGTCTTTTTCTGCGGTTACTTTCCTAGGTTTCTAAGGATGATGATCATAATGATTCATATACGTTTAATTAAAATGTAACGCGCTTCCTTTTATTATTTTTTATACATTTTTACATAAATCAGTTGGGACTCACTGTTCCTATTTAAAGGCTTATACTGTATCAGCCTCAAGCTGTGTTTTGTGCCCCCTCTTTTGGCCATTTGGAGGTAATGCAGACTGCAGATGGATTTATGACACTGAATAGTATGTGTAGGTGTTCTAAGTACCCAAAGCACATGTATGGTTGTGGCTAAATAAATTATATGAATAACAATGCATGTTTTTATGAATATCAGGCTGACAGAAAGCTTCCCAAACAAGGGGAGCATTGTACTAGGTAATTTGATTTAAACATATATTTCCTATTACTTCTAACAGCTCTGTGTTGTTCTACTGAATGTGTTTTAAAATAGAATCCATATTACTACAGCAATTGCCTACTTGGTAAAACAATGCAATAAATAATGATGATGCAAATGTGTGGAGTAACATGCAGAGGCAGAGTAAGTAATAAGCATTTTCTATCCAGCATTATCATTTCGTTTGCAATTCCTTATTGTATAAGGAACCCTATAATACATGGGGTTGCTTTACTAAAGCTGGAGGGTGCAAAATCTGGTGCAGCTGTGCATGGTAGCCAATCAGATTCTACCTTCAACTTTTCCAGTTAAAGCGGAGTTCCACCCTATTAAAAGTCAACAGCTACAAAAAGGGTAGCTGCTGACTTTTAAGAATCAGACACTCACCTGTCCTACGTTCCAGCGATGCGGCTGCCCGCTACCTCGCTCTTCTCCCCCTCCTCCATGCGGCGCCGGCATAGCAAGTGTGGGCACCTAGCTTTGGCTTCAAAGCTGGATGTGTGAGCCACGCTGTGCGCTGTGAATGGCCGGCGTATCTTCTGGGACCTGTGACATGTCCCAGAAGATCGTCGGGAGGAGGTGAACTTCCTTCCGGTTCTGCGGCACGAGGAGAGGAAGTGCAGCTGGGACCCTGTCAAAACCTGCCCCCCCCCCCAAAAAAATGACATGCCAATCGTGGCACATCAGGGGGTCATCTACACTTAAAGCGGATGTTCCAATTTTGGGTGGAACTCCGCTTTAAGCTTTGACAATAAAACCTGGAATCTGATTGGTTTCTATGCAGAGCTGCACCAGATTTTGCACTCTCCAGTTTTAGTAAATCAACCCTGTGTTCCGCTGCTGTTATTGTCTCTATTAATAGTAAATAATAGTAATGGAAAAGCGTTTGCAATGGTATTCCTGTGTGTAACATATATACTTCATAATTATGTGTGTTTGATGTCACTCCCCTCTTCTCTTTACAGATTCTTCCTTGTGTTCAGCTGCCTGGTGCTCTCTGTATTTTCCACAATTCCTGAATATCATAATTTATCCAACAAAGGCCTGTTCATACTGGTGAGAAGTCCATATTTCTCCTCTTCCTCTCTGTCCTTCTACCTTTTGCTTTATCACCTTTAATACTACCCCCTCCTACCTTTGAACCCATACTCCACTCCTTGTTTGGCTGAGTCTCCGCAGCTGTTGAGACTTTATACAATTTTGTCATACAGGGCCAGACTGTGTATAAACTGTAAAATGGTTGAGTATCCCTGCTATGCATCTCTGACATTTCTTAAACAGCGGATAAAGCAAAGCAATATCTCATGTAGTTACAACTATGCTTAGGCCAGTGGAGCTATTTTGCTATGATGTAGAATCACAACACTGTCACACCATGGCCAGAATTATGCATCTTAAATATAAACTCTATATATGTACTCTTGTTTTTCCTCTCCTCCTCTTGTGCCTCACTTAGTTCTAGCTGCTTGCTGTCACTAACAGAAGATTAGGTGAATTGCATTTTTGAGTACATTTTTGTATAATGCAAAATATGATTACTTGTGTGAGTATTTGCAGGTAAACTAGTCACTCCTTGCAATTATAACTCAGAACGGGGTATTTTAATCACTGTTTTCTATCAGAGGGGTAGATCTCAGAGGATTACTAGATCTTTCCACCTTGAAATGTACTTCAATTATTGCTTCTAACCTACAGATTCATGTCATTAATTCATTAAATAGAGTGGTTTGGGAAATATGCATTATAGCCACGAGATCAGTGTTTCTGATGCCTTGTATTCCACTACAGGCAGTCCCTGGGTTACAAACAAGATATGGTCTGTAGGTTTGTTCTTAAAGTGGATGTAAACCCTCACATATACCCAATGAAGTGAACAGCCTCAGATGATACACAGGGATGAAACAAATCTCCCTATATAAGTATTACATGTATATCTGCTCTCTTCATTTGTAAATATCATTAGAAAGTGCAGATCGTGTTAACATTTTTCTCTTCCTGGTTAGCACTGGGAGTGGATCATTGGCATACAGCTGATTGGAGGAAAGACACCCCCCCCCCCTCTCCTCTTAGGCAAAGGAAGAAAGCAAGGATGGCTCTGCTCTTAGAAGACAAGCACTCTGCTAATCTAGTTATAGCAACCTCCCAGTCACACACTTCTATCTCCCGTCTCAGAGAACGTGTAACAACTTTTCAGACTGACAACAGAGCTACGAAGGAAGAGACAGCTACGGGACCTAGTTCTTTGGAGAGAGATAAGAAAACACTGCAGATCTATGTGCCCAGCTCAAATTTCATGAATTGTGTTTACATCCACTTTAAGTTGAATTTGTTTGTAAGTCAGAACAGGCACATTTTTTAGGTGTAGTTAAAGCCAAAACATTTTTTTTTTTTGGATAGCAAATGGAACGGTTAACACCCCCGTAACATTTGTTTTTTCTTTCTTTGCATCTGTTCAGAAGATTTCACCTCATTCTCTGTCCCTACGACAATTGGATTTTGAAAATTTTGCGTTATTGTGGAAACAAGGATTGGTGATAAACCTTAAGTGGAGACATCTTTTTCCCATGATAACTCTTATGAGTGAATTTCCCTTCCTGGGGGTAGATTTCCTCTCACTTCCTGTTTTTTCCCTCCGTTTGTAAGTAGGAGTCATTTGTAAGTCGATGTTTGTAACTCTAGGACCGCCTGTATACCTCATCACAAAGGTGTAGAGGCAGTTTCCAGCTTCCCGCATTAACAAGACAGATCATGTTGGCCCCTGATGGACTTTATTGTTGAGCTCCTCGATCATGTCTTACATCCAGTATATTTCTGTTCAACGAGACTGCAACAAGACTGCCTACTTCCAGGTACAGGGGGTTGTGATGGGCACATGCTGTGCCCCATCATATGCCAAGCTATACTGGAGGGATGGGAGAGGTCACTTTTCTCTGATGAAGCTGCAGGGACCTATCTTCACCACATACTGCTGTGGCGTTGATAAATCGATGACGTGCTCGTCATACGGACGGGTACACATGACGAACTGCTCCAATTCATGTTGTTTATATCTAAAAATTATTTCAAATTGACATTCACAATGCAGTCCAACCTGGAAAGTGTTCCAATTTTGGATGTGAAAGTCTGCAAATCCTGATGGATCACTATACACTACCCTGTACCGCAAAGAGACAGCAGACAATACGATACTACACTCTACTAGTGCTCATCCTCATTTTCTGGTGCGTAGCATTCCCTACAGCCAATATTTGAGGCTATGTAGGAATTGCGCCACTTTTTTCTGTATTATATAGCAGAGGCAAATACATTTTCTAGCATGCTAGAAAATGTTCTTAGTATTTATTTTTGTATATTGTACACAGGTCAAAGTTGAAAGAGATTGTTCAGTAGGGTTGTCCCGATGCCAATACTAGTATCGGTACCGGTGCCAAGAATTTATTCGGGCAAAATGCGCCAACGCTTGAGCCGATACGTTGGTAACCAGGGCATTATCAGTGTGGCGCTGGGGGGGAGTTACAATCACCGATCTCCCTGTATACATTTTCTTAAAGCTGCTGACAGCCGTTTCTCCTCCCGTGGCTTTCAGCTGCTTTAATGAAATGTATACAGGGAGATCGGTGATTGTAACTCCCCCTGCTGCACCGATCATCCCCTGACTATCCCCCGTATCCTCCTCCATGCTCTTCTGGTCCCCCTCCATGCTTCTCTTGTCCCCCTCCGTGCTCCTTGGTCCCCTTCTGTGCTCCTCTGGTCCCCCTCCATGCTCCTCAGTCCCCCTCCGTGCTCCTGTGGTCCCCCTCCGTGATCCTTGGGTCCCTCTTTGTGCTCCTCCGCCCCCTCTGTCCTCAAAATGTCAGGATGGAGAGCAGAGGAAGGAGCCGGTAATTCTGTCATTTACCGGCTCCTTCCTTTTCCAAATGAACAGAGTCAGTGATCACTGACTCTGTCCATTCGTGAATGTCACTGAGCATCGTAAACTGTGTTTACGATTCTTCAGTTTATGAATGGAGAGGAGCCTCTGTCTCCTGTCCATTATTCTTCAATGCAGCTGAGGCTGCTAAGAAAGGGACTGGGGAATCTCTGTCCTCAGTCCCTTTCCCTGTCTCAAATTGGGTATTAAGCCCCACGATATTTCACCAAAGCCACCCCAACAGGGCTGATAAAAAATAAAAAAAAGAATTGTAATAAATAAACATTTAAAAGGTTAAATTGTAAAAATGATAAAAAATTAAACAAAACAAAAAACATATTGACACCGTCTACAACCCCCCCCCCCCCCTCAAAAAAAAAGAAAGCATTGTAAAAAAAAAATAATGAAATAAAAAAACTACTGACACAGTCCACACGTCATCAGTGCTGCATATTAGTGCCACTGTCACATGACATTAAAAAAGTATCGGTAATCGATATCGGCAAGTACTTGAAAAAAGTATTGCTACTTGTACTTGGTCTTAAAAAAGTGGTATTGGGACAACCTTATTGTTCAGTATGTTGCAAAATGCTTTTATTATTTACTCCTGTGTTTTTGTAAATGGGTACTTACCAGTGGTTGTTCTATCTAGTTGCTTGTGATTGATGCATCCTCCAAAGTCTCCAGTTACTTGCAATTTTATTATGAGTTCACAGGCCTTGGCTGTAGGGCAGTAGGAGGATAATATCTGTGTGTTCATTAAAAGGATCAATTCGAATTTCAGTGGTTTCCTCAGAGTTTACACTTTGAGATCAAAGCTATTTTTCAACTAGTTTCAGTATATTAGGTGTGTATACAGAATTCCAAACCTCCAAAAGCTAGCTGGGCTTCTGCAAATCACCCTGGTAATTAATCATGGATCAAGCCAGCTACAGTGCTACTTATCAAGTGCCAACAATTGGAGTGGCAAGGCCCAGCAACTAACAATGAGCAAATATTCTTAGCTTTGGTTTACAGTATGGGCCATTCATCAAGCGCATTAGAAAGTCCGAAAATTTCAAACTTAAATTTAAACCTCACTGAAGATTATGGGGGGGGGGGGGGGTAATCTCAAAGGTTAATGCTGCCCATTTTTAAGGCTAATAGATAAAGAGTGTAAAAAAAAAAAAAGGAGCATGGGAACCTGAGTCCTGCCCTGGGGGGACATGTACCAGTGCAAACAATACTATTCAGCAGTTAGAGGTCCTCCTTTTTATGCACCAGTCCAGAGTGACAGAAGAGAAAAACACTGATCTGTTCAGCTGCGCCGCATGGGAGATGCCTTCATACTGCATGTGGTGTTATGGAACAGTACCATCTCCATGGACAGCAACACCGTATTCTGGCATTACATAATTTGCTTGTGTAGTACATTTTTTAAACTTTTACATAATTGCTTAAATACAGCAATACACCAATCTAATTATAACTATATATTATAACTATAAAAAAAGGTAGCTTTGGGTGTGACACCACATTTTTTTTATATAGCGGTAACAGGCTTAAAATGAGTAGTAGAAGTAGTAGCCACAACAGATTTAAACGCTAAAAGGAAATTATGTGCTTTTGTATTGTCATTTATCCCTTTCCATTTTGTACGGTACCTGACTGAGCCTACCTATTCCTGTGTTCCCCTGTGTAAGCTGACCACGCTAATCATGGCTCTTATTCATGATAGCAGGGTCAGTTTATTTCCCTCTGTCATCCTGCTGTATATTCAGCGTCTCTGCATCTCCCCCTCTCACACTCCCTCCCTCTCTGTCATTTCCGTAGTCTGTAGTCTGTGTGAAGCTGATCTCCACGCCACCCCTCCCTTCCTGCCTTGATTGAGTATTCTGTTGCAGCTGCTGTGTGGTCACTTGTCCTCCTACTGCTAGGTTGCATAAGTCAGAAGGAAATCTCAGTCCCTCCCACTGTACTCACTTAGATCAGGAAGGAGAGCAGAGGGAGGACACGTGTCCACACATTAGAGCTGGGCAAAGAAGGATTTTATCATTTTAATTTAAAAAAAACACACACATACTGTACCACCCAAAGGGGAAGCTCCACTCTGAGGTCCCCTGCTCTTTTTAAAGAATTGGTACTTTTGAGGAGGGGGTATTGGGTACCCGATTTTAACAGGTACTCGCTCCCACTTCCTCTCCAACCACCTAGGCATTGGACAAGAAGACTGCAGGACCTTGCACAGTGAGCACCTGGCTGTGAAGCCAAAAGCTGTCACAGCTGGGTGCCCACAGTTAAGATGCCCGTGCCAGGGAAAAAGACAGCAGGTGAAACCAGCTGGAGTGAGCGCACCGCTGGATCTTTTTTTGTAGCTGCTGAATTTTAATTTTTACGCAGGAGACTGGGCAACTGCTTTAATATGTTTCTAAAACAGAGAGGATACAAGTATATAATAGATGTGACTTTACAACCATTTTAAGCCCTCACCTTTATGCAAACAAGTCAAACAAGAAACATAGAAGCCATTTTATTTTGAGGACTTGCTAATACTTCATTTTCCTGCTCATTCTCAAAGTATGCAACAGCAAATTGTTAAGAGGACTGCTAATGCACCCTTTTCCTCCTCCTATTCTTCCATTAACCCTACAATAGGAGGGTTGTGTTGCTGGTGGTAAGAAGGAGGAACTATTTTGGCAAATTTCTCTGCATTGCAGCCCCCATATAAAATAGTGTAAAGTTCCTGGACCTTTTTTCCCCCCAGTCTGAGGCAGCACAGCAAAGAACCTGTTTGATGCACCTCCTTATGGTAGCCGGATGCACTGCACTTGAGGCATAACTAAAGGGGGACAACCTAATGGGAAAATGCCTGCTATCCACTAGGTGGCTTTGGTTTGACACATTTGTTGCTGAAACGCATCACCTCACACTTGTGCACAGCAGTCATGTTCTCCAAAGCACTCCTTATTTTTTCCCCCCATTTTTCATAGATGCTACATTTACATTTATGTCTAGTTCTTCTGCACTCTGGGGGGCAGGGGGAACTCCGCCACTCCACAAAAGGGTGTCATGGGGCCCTAAGAGAGAGCCAGCCTGTATTTGATGTCTGGTCTCTGAGTTTCAACTGGGTTTGTGCTCAGAGAGATAGTGGTGGTTGCCACTGTGTCAAAAACAACATCAAATAAGAAGGGGTTCTTTAACTATTGATCAGTTCTTCCAAGGTGGCAATTGCATTTATGCAAGAAAGCCATCCCTAAATGGGCAGAGGGTGTTGATTCCCAATGTCACAGTGCCATGCACTTGCTGCATTTAGCAAATAGGGTACCAGAGTATGTTTATATTGTTTCATGGTTTTGGTGGTATCGCAGAGTAAGAATGGAGCGGGATGAAAAGACAGGGTAATGTCAGTAATCTGGATGATGAGACAATGAACTTTGAACAAGAATGGATGAATCTCAGAGGATTGCCACATATAGGTCAGAGGGATCCTGTAGAGTCCTGACATCTCCAATAAGTGTCTGGAATATCTGTAGACATACAGAACAAGACCACGAATGTGTGGTAATGCCTGAATCTAATTTATATTTTGTCTCCTAGATATTGCTGTTAAAGAAGCTTTGAAGGATAGAGCATATTTCACTCTAACTCTTCTATTGTAATGTATTGGTTAAAGTAGTAATAAACTCAGTTTTTTACGGAACAGGTATGCTTATAATAAAGCTTTCCTATATGTTAAATGAATATCTCCTAAACTTGCACTGTTTAGGAGATGTTCTAGTGAGCAGCAACTGGTGACATCACCGGTGCATGCGCTCTGAAGGAACATGCCATGCCGTTTCTTCAGTGCTTTGTGCCGTGGCCATGTCTCCCACGCGTATTCAGCCATTCAAGCATCAGCTTGCGAACCTGGAAAAAAGACCAGGTGAAGTTGAAAGCCTCAGCAGCGGTGACAGTGTGTCACTGGAGAGCTTTGTTTCAAGGTAAGTCCTTCATAATGTGCTAGTATGCATTGCATACTAGCACATTATGCCTTAACCTTGCAGGGAAATTTTTTTTTGTTTTTAACGTTTATTACCACTTTAAAACCTGTTTATCATTCCCAAGAGTAGGAACATGGTTTAAAAGAAGCTAGCACAAATTATTGATATAAAACAAATATTCAAAAGATGTAAGAGTATGGGCATCATGTTGCCTATGTTTTGGGGAATTCAAAAAGTGTCCTTTTTGAAAGCATTTCAGTATGCATTGGGTTATTCTCATTCAGTGCGTTAAGGGCACTTAAATCACAACATGCGTTCTTGTCAAAGAAAGTCCAGGCTGTGAGTCTGGAGTAGGGTGCCAATCAGAGAGAAAATTACTGGCTTGGCCAGAAGGGAATTCTAGGGTTTCCAGCAACAAGATCAAAGGGCTAGCTGTTTTAGAGATCAATATATTTTTGCAGATTGTGAGGAATGTATTTAAAGAGTAACTCCACTTTCGTGGGAAAACAATAGCAAATGGCAATGGCGACTGGAAATGCGTCCTGACGCCTGGGTTACACGGCAGCAGTGGTTGGATCTTCCCATGTGGCCCACCCATGGGTGCATGGACTAGTGTCGGGCTGGCCGATAATTGAGGCCGCGGCTTTGCGGCCTGCTGGAGCGGGACACATGCTCCTATCTGTGAGCCGGCGCCCTCTGGTGGACGGTGCTGTGATGAGCCCAGATTGCTCTCACTGCCCGTCCACCTCCAACATGATCTTCCCAGGTTGACAGCCGGGCTTGATCGGTTGCCCTTTCCTTACTGACGCTGAGTGCTTATCAGTGCCATCTCTCAGTGTTGCCTATCAGTGCAGCCCATCAGTGCCCATCATGTCAGTGCTTATCAGTGAGTGCTACCTGTCAGTGCCCATCATTGCAGCTTACCAGTGCCACCTATAAGTGCCACCTAATCAGTGTTTATCAGCGCATCCTCATCCGTGTCACCTATCAGTGCCCATCAGTGAGTGCCCCCTGCCAGTGCCCATCAGTGCTGCCTATCAGTGCCCATCAGTGCTGCCTCTCAGTGCCCATCAGTGCCACCTATCAGTGCCACCTCATCAGTGCCCATCAGCCCAGCCTCATCAGTGCCCACGAGTGCCACCTATCAGTGCTTATCAGCGTCACCTATCAGTGCCGCCTATCAGTGTCCATCAGTGCTGCTGATCAATGCCCATCAGTGCCACCTAATCAGTGCCTCATCAGTGCTTATCAGCACAGCCTCATCAGTGTCACCTGTCAGTGCCACCTGCCAGTGCCCATCAGTGCCACCCCATCAGTGCCCATCAGCGCCACCTATCAGTGCCCATCAGCGCAGCCTTTTCAGTGCAGCCTATCAGTGCCACTTTTTTTACATTTCGGTCTTTTTTCTTCTTGGCACCAGGCGTGAGCAATTCTTATTGCTGGATGACCTGGACATGCATTTCTGGGTGCTGGACAGCTGATTTAAAAAACTGTCTCCTAACTTTTTTAGCTGGCTCCTATATTCTAAGCAAATTTGTCAAGCCTTGATATAGCATATACAATTGCGACACAAGCCATATTGTTATTGAAGGTTATTAAAAATTACCTTTCTTTTTCATTCTGCAGCCGCTGTAATTTTCTGTAAAATGCAATATGGAGGCCTGGATGTGTTCTGTACACAGCTGGTGTACAGAAACACCCGTAGCAATGTCATTTTCTACTTGTGTTATTGGCTTACTGATTTTTTCCAGAAGTCTGCACTAAGATACAAGTCAGATATTGGCCTCCCCTGCAACAAAAATGTCATTTTTGGTGAGATATTTCCAATCAGAAATCACATTTAAAGGGATGCAGAGTCTGTAACTTTCCTCATCAGAACCCTGAAAGTGCAGCAGCTGATTGATAATTATAAAAAGACTCCCATTCACACTCATTTTGCAAATTCACACAAATAAACATCTATATCTTCAGAATAACAAAAGGTGGGAGTCTGCAACAGAGTTTGTTAAAATCCTTGCAATGTACATAGATCACCCAGAGGGAAATTATTTTTTTTGTCAACAAAAGTGGGGTGAGAGGTTATGGCAGAAGGGAGGCAATACCTCTTAAAGCGGAGTTCCACCCAAAAATGGAACTTCCGCTTTAAGCACTCCTCACCCCCTTACATGCCACATTTGGCATGTCTTTTTTTTTTGGGGGGGGGGGGAGTGTGTCCCCAGGTTTCACAGGGACTTCCTGTCCCTCTTCCACCTTCCGCCTCTGGGTCGCCTAGGCGACTCCTCCTCTCCTCCTAGGCGGCCCCTCCCTCCTGGCAATCTTCTGGGACACGTCACAGGTCCCAGAAGATTGCCTGGCCACTAGGGATGCGCAGCGCCACTCGTGCATGCGCAGTGGGTGCCCGGGCCGGGTGCCCACACTAGGAATGGCGGGGCCATTGGGAGGATCGGGAGACGAGCGAGGCTTCGGGAGCAGCCGTCACTGGACTGGGAGACCGGTAAGTTACTGTTTATTAAAAGTCAGCAGCTACACTTTTTGTAGCTGCTGACTTTCAATAAACAAAAAACAGTGTGGAACTCCGCAAGAAAAAAGACGTTGCTCAATGTGATGTCAGTTTTTGTATCTTTTATGGTCGTTTCAGTCCACTATGCACGTTAGATAGCTTGCCTAGTAATTTTTTTGGATATTGGGTAAGCCAATGCCTCCAATCAGTTTGGACATGGTAAGGGTTAGCATGCTGATTTTGGGAGGTTTATAGTTCTATAGGAACCTTTGAACATTGCTTGAAGAGTTAAAACATATGGTGTTGGGGAGGTGAGTATGTATTGTTTAAAATACGTAGAAGAGCCTTAGTACAGCATTCATTTTTAAGGTGGCTGCCCATCCAAACCACAAAAATAGTGGTAGGTCCCAGTTTGAAATTCAATAAATCAAAATGAGTGTGTTTTATTTCACAGACAAAATTCAGCACATCAATTTTACTAGGCCACATTTTGAATGCATTTGACACATACCAGCTAGCTTTCAACAAAAAAAAAACAGCAACTGATTATATTTATTTCACTGAATAAAGCCCCAAAATATTGTAGTAACTACATTCGCTGTAGTTAAACACTTGCACTAGGCTGCTTTTGAACATTGCCCACACCAGCCAGCTTTGTTTTTAAATCAGGCGAAGGTTTATTGAGATGTCACAAATTTGTACAACCAGACATTAAATGTGCATGTAGTTCACATTAGCTATCAATTCAGCATACCAGTATTGTAGTTCACATCATGGGAATGCTTTAAGCGCTCTTTAGAGTCGTATCTAGGGTCGTGTACAACCGGGACACTAGGGCCACCATAACAAAGCAGGTAAACAAGCATTAAACATTTGGAAAGCAAGGGCATGCAAATTCCAGCCATAACATTACCAGCTAAATTAAACATATCTATTTTTGTGATAAATTTCACAACGATAACCTGCCCATTACTAAATCAGCTGGGGCCAAACCAGGAGAAGCCAATTACCCCATACCTTCTCAAATTTGGAAAAGCTACCCCTATGCTGATATATCAGCTTTTCTAACCTCAATGTGGCCATCTGTGCAAGCCACATTTGAGGCGAAGGAGGAGTGCTGGTGGTCCAATGAAGTAAACTGAACCTACGAGCCTGAAACAATGCTCCGGATGCGGCCTCTTTGGTATTACAGCATCAAGCAAACCTAGTATACAGTGTTTAGGATTCATGTCTATGGAGATCTGAAATGCAGATTTCACCGTAGTAATCACAGTATTCCATTAGCGATGAAGCTTTGGGCACCTCCATAGCATGTGTATTAAGTCCCCTACTTACCTGTTACATCTAGCGCACATGGCAGACATCTCAAGTCTCCATGTCTCCCGCGAGGTGCGGGAGCCGCCCGCATTTTTGCTGTGGCTCCCGGACACCCGAGAGAGAAGTGCGGTTCATGGAATGATCGATGGGGACAGCTATGACCACCGCTCTCCCTGTATAGCTTTTTAGCCGACAGTGACATCTCTTTCTCTCTCCCACGGCTGTCGGCTAAAAATCTATATAGAGAGAAAGGTGCTCACAGCTGTCCCTCCTGCAGCACCAATCATCCCTGGTGTCCTGCTTCCTGTGTGCTACCCCCTTCTCGTCCTCTTTCTCCAGCCCCCTCCATGTCTGCCTCCTCCGCCCTCCCTCATTCCTCGCAGCCGTATCAGGATGGAGAGCGGAGGAAGGGACTGGTAAATATGTAATTTACCGGCTTCTTCCTTTTCTGAATTGTACACAGTGAGCGATCGCTCCTGTGTCCTGTGATAACTGAGCAGAGTAAACTGCTTTACTCACTCTGCTTCAGTTTAAGAATGGACAAAAGCCTGTGTCTCCTGTTCATTCATATTCAGTGCTGAGAAAGGGACTGGGGAATCTGTGTCCTCAGTCCCTTTCTCTGTCTCAAAGGAGAGATGTCAGGGGTCTGTTTAGACCCCTGATATCTCACCAAAGCCCACCAACAGGGCTGATAGAAAAAATTCAATAAGTATTAAAAAAATTAAATTGTAAAAAAGTATAAATAATTTAATTGTAAAAAAATATATAAAATAAAAAACTACTGACACCACTGCCATACCAGCAATGTCCACTCCCCCAACAACCCTCCCCCCAAAAAGCATTGTGAAAAAAAATTAAATTGTAAAAAAATCAATATGTAAAAATAAAAAAATAAAAACTGACACCATCCACTGCCCTATTGACACTGTCCACTGCCCTATTCACACTGTCCACTGCCACATACCCCCCACCTAGGGTTGCCACATCATCCCTTTAATCCAGGACACATATTAATTGCACAGGTTCTGTGGCTGATTAAGGTGGTAATTAAACTCACTTGGTGCCTCATCTGCATTAAATTAGTCTCAGAACCTGTGTAATTCATATGTGTCCTGGATTAAAGGGATGATGTGGCAACCCTACCCCCACCCCTTTCCCCAGAAGCACTGTGAAATAAATATTTTAAAAAAATAAACAACAAAACTGTACAATAATAGATAAAATAATAAAAACAAAAAACTACTGACACCGTCCACTGCTCTACTGACACTGTACACTACTCCCCCACCCCCAATCATTGTGAAAAACAAAAAAATACAAAAATAAATTGTCAAAATAATAAAAAAAAATACAATTGTAAAAAAAAATAAAATCCACCGCTGTACACTCCACACTCCTCACATGCACAATATACCCACCTACATACATTCATTTCATGCACATACTACCCACCTCCATACACTCCGCAATCCTGTCCTGCACATACTACCCTGGTCCATACACTCTGCACTGTACATTCCCTATATGTAAGTAATTTCAGATTCTATTAAACTGTGCCCTTTAAGCCACGCCCACATTCCAATCGGGGGGAGGGGGCAGAGCGCCACCTCCCTGATATGAGTTTTCTACCTTCCTGAAATGAGTTTTTGCAGGTTGGGATGTCTGGCATATGGGGTCAGGGCGTAAGCCCATGGAATGTAGCCTGAGTGGGGTACGGTGGACTCTCAATAGAATGTATAATTGTGACAGTCTCTGAGATTTTAAGAGAGCACCCCTGCACTGCCTCCAGAGCCCACACCAGCCAGATTTTAACCAAAAAAAACAACATACGAGTACATTTACATAGCATTTAATCACGTTTATTAAGCCCCATGAAAAGGAGAGGCACTGGTTCATTTTTAAAAAAAACACCAAAATAATGTAGTGACTATATGCTCAGCATTTAATAATTTTTACTAGGCCGCATTTTGAACAGGAGAAATGATGTTCTTCCAGAGAGCAAACTCAGTAGGAGACGGCTGTAGCGAGAGCATCATCCCCTCTGTTACAAAAGGAACCTCACAGATTGTATCACTAGTTGGCCTGCCTTGCTGTAGATAGAGAATGCACGTTTCATTATGTGATTTAGCCTTTACATTGTATAGTTTCTAAAAAAAAAAAATGAAATACAATTGTATATGTTTTAAAGTGGTTCTATGCCCTGGGTGGAAAAAAAAAGACCTGTAAGGCAAAGGCATAATAAACTACGCATTTTACCTACATGAAGCCTTATTATAGGCTTACCTATAGGTAAAAATGAGAAAGTGGACAATAGAACCGCTTTAAATGTGTCTACAAAAAACAAAGGACAAGAACAAATTAAATATCTATGATACAAAAAAAAAAAAAAAAAATTTAGAGCAGTAAAGCAGAGAAATCGAGGAAATAGTTCATTAGGGCTGATTAAAGCGGTGTCCCACCCAAAAGTGGAACTTCCGCTTTAAAAGAAGGTGACCCCCTGACATGCCACAATTTGCATGTCATTTTTTTTCACAGGGTCCCAGGTCCACTTCCTTTCCTAGAGCCACGGCTCTGGAAGGAAGTTAACCTCCTCCCCCCCTCTCTGTGATCTTCTGGGACACGTCACAGGTTCCAGAAGATACGCCGGCCATTCACAAGGCGCAGCATGATTCGCGCATGCGCAGTGCATGCCCGGCTTTGAAGCCAAACTTGCCCACACTTGTGATGCCGCCGAGGGGAGAGGGAGAAGAGCGAGCCCTGGGACAGGTGAGTGTCCGATTGTTAAAAGTCAGCAGCTACACTTTTTGTAGCTGCTGACTTTTAACTGGGTAAAAATCTCTGCTTAGCATCATATCCAAAAGTTGTCTTTGGAAAATAGACATATGAGTGCTGTCAGCATTGCTGCAGAGGTTGAAGGGGTGGGGGGTCAGCCTGTCAGTGCTCAGACCACACACCGCAAACTGCATCAAATTGGTCTGCATGGCTGTTGTCCCAGAAGCAAGCCTCTTCTAAAGATGATGCACAAAAAAGTCCGCAAACAGTTGGCTGAAGACAAGCAGACTAAGGATATGGATTACTGGAGCAATGTCCTGTGGTCTGATGAGACAACCTGCTTGTGTGGCAGCAACCAGGTGAGAAGTACAAAGACAAGTGTGTCTTGCTTACAGTGAAGCATGGTGGTGGGAGTGTCATGGTCTGGAGTTGCATGAGTGCTGCTGGCACTGGGGAGCTACAGTTCATTGAGGGAACTATGAATGCCAACATGTACTGTGACATACTGAAACAGAGCATGATCCCCTCCCTTCAGAGACTGGGTCTTAGGGCACTATTCCAACATGACAATGACCCCAAACACACCTCCAAGACAACCACTGTCTTGCTAAAGAAGCTGAGGGTAAAGGTGATGTACAGGCCAAGCATGTCTCCAGACCTAAACCCTATTGAGCATCTGTGGGACATCCTCAAATGGAAGGTGGAGGAGCGCAAGGTCTCTAACATCCACCATGGTCTGTGATGACGTCATGGAGGACTGGAAAAGGACTCCAGTGGCAACCTGTGAAGCTCTGGTGAACTTCGTGACCAATAGAGATAAGGCAGTGCTGGAAAATAATAGCGTTCACACAAAATATTGTCACTTTGAGCCCAATTTGGACATTTTCACTTAGGGGTGTACTCACTTTTGTTGCCAGCGGTTTAGACATTAATGGCTGTGCGTTGAGTTATTTTGAGGGGACAACAAATTTACACTGTTATACAAGCTGTACACTCATTACTTTACATTGTAGCAAAGTGTCATTTCTTCAGTGTTGTCACATGAAAAGATAGAATAAAATATTTACAAAAATGTGAGGGGTGTACTCACTTTTGTGAGATACTGTGTCTATCTATCTATCTATCTATCTATCTATCTATCTATCTATCTATCTATCTATCTATCTATCTATCTATCTGTCTATCTATCGCACTCAAACATACAGATTTTTTTTTTTGTACTGGTCCTCTTCAGTAAACTAGATGCTGATTGGTTGCTCTGCAAATATTGAAGAAGGTCATTATATCTACACTACAATTTCCTAAATGAATGGTAACTAATGCAATAGAAGTTTGGAAGAACAAGCAAAACAATTTAAGAATGAGAGTGCAGTATCAGACATAACAGGCCTTTTAGCACAATTCCCAGGTTGCCCAAACAGCATTAAATGATTCTATCTAGTTTGTTGTTCAAACTGGCGGAAAGATATTCCATATGTCTTACATCAGGTATTTTTCTGTGCAGACTGAAAAAACAAATGGATAGATGCTGTCAGGATATGATGGATCAGTAAAGTGACCTTGTTGTTAGGTAATGGGCATCCAAGACAGAAATGAAATGGTATATACAGTATCTCACAAAAGTGAGTACACCCCTCACATTTTTGTGAATATTTTATTATACCTTTTCATGTGACAACACTGAAGAAATGACACTTTGCTATAATGTAAAGTAGTGAGTGTACAGCTTGTATAACAGTGTAAATTTGCTGTGCCCTCAAAATACCTCAACACACAGCCATTAATGTCTAAACCGCTGGCAACAAAAGTGACTACACCCCTAAGTGAAAACGTTCAAATTGGGCCCAAAGGATCAATATTTTGTGTGGCCGCCATTATTTTCCAGCATTGCCTTAACCCTCTTGGGCATGGAGTTCACCAGAGCTTCACAGGTTGCCACTGGAGTCCTCTTCCACTCCTCCACGATGACATCACAGAGCTGGTGGATGTTAGATGGATATGTAAAAAATTGCGCAAAGGGACAAGTGAGCAGCTACCACTCTTCTAGACATATAGTGCAATACTAAATAAGAAAAATAAGCGCTATGATCAATGTTAATTCATAATAAATATAGGTTAAACAACAAATATCTATAAATAAATGTCCATTCGTAAGTTCAAATGCAGGGTCTTAGATATGACCCAAATAAAGTGACAGAAGTGATTAAAGTGAAATCTATAAAAGAATAATCTCCGGTGTATCTCCGAAAAGATGGGTGATAACAATGAGCCAGTGAGGATCATATACAATCGTATGATAATAATCCAATCCTAAAACCATGTGTGTAACCAAAAAGCTGAAGTGGTAAGATAGTGCGCTTTCTGTATATGGTGGACACACATAGCTGTATGGCTAGTGGGTCAATCAGGCTTGTAAGGGGATATACCCCTGTTGGAATCAACTGTAGTAGGGTCCCAGGATTAATGGATGGCTTGCGTCCATTCCACGTGTATGCAGATGGAATCCACAGGGTCCAAATGTTGTAGTCACAGGGTGATGGGTATGTGCAAAGACAAAAGGCTCCACATAGTATGACTCCAAGGGGAAAAGGTTTATTTGGATAAAAAAGTGCACACTTGTCAGATAAAATCAAATAGCGGTGTTCAATTTGGGTGAGGACCGTGTGAACATCGCTATTCGATTTTATTTGACGAGTCATTTTTTACTAAATTGTCTTGTAAGTGGGCACTTTTTTATCCAAATAAACCTTTTTGCTTCAGAGTCACGCTATGTGGAGCCTTTTGTCTTTGCACATACTCATCACCCTGTGACTACAACATTTGGACCCTGCGGACTCCATCTGCATACACGTGGAACAGACGCAAGCCATCCATTGATCCTGGGACCTTACTACAGTTGATTCCAACAGAGGTATATCCCCTTACAAGCCTGAATGACCCCCCCACCCCTTCAACCTCAATGCTGGCAGCACTCATATGTCTATTTCCCAAAGACAACCTCTGGATATGACGCTGAGCACGTGCACTCAACTTCTTTGGCTGACCATGGTGAGGCCTGTTCTGAGTGGAACCTGTCCTGTTAAACCTCTGTATGGTCTTGGCCACCATGCTGCAGCTTAGTTTCAGGGTCTTGGCAATCTTCTTATAGCCTAGGCCATCTTTATGTAGAGCAACAATTCTTTTTTCAGATCCTCATTGAGTTCTTTGCCATGAGGTGCCATGTTGAACTTTAACTCTAAGGATCTGAAAAAAAGAGTTGATGCTCTACATAAAGATGGCCTAGGCTATAAGAAGATTGCCAAGACCCTAAAAGTACTTTTGAAAGTACCTTAGAGTACTGAGGACTAAATTGGTTACTTGTAAAAAAACTCATGCCTGTGTAATATGCTGAATAGAAGTGATTTTATTCTCACCCTTTTAACACCAAGAGCCATTTGCTGACATTTCTTTTATTAGTAAAGGCTGCCTTTTTAGAAGTTTTGTGAAGCACATATACTGTAGATTCCTAAAAAAAACACACTGGTACAGAATTAGGACTAAGATCTAGACTCTTGAACCCCTGTCACGATTCTGCTGTTGACTGTGTTCTATTTGTATACTGTAGATTTCCCACCACTTCCTTTCCCAGTAAATCAGAAAATCAGTGAAATCTCCTATACTTGAACAGAGACAAACGTAAACACCTTTTTGCTGGAATTAAACAAGTAGGATTTTGGTATATAAATGGAAACATTTTCTATGCCATATACAGTATAATAGCTGTTTGGATGAGAAAGTGTTTTTAATATGTAAAGACTTTTTTTTGCAGGACAAGGGGCTAGGGAGGGTGAATGAACATCAGGGGCTCCCCTTGTTCCATAACAGAATGTCTTGTATTGAGTTTTATTAAAGCTGCAGCATTCACATATGAAACACCCATCAGTATAGGTAATTAATTGGTTCAAATAGTAAATGTCAAAAACTGTTTTTTTTCCCTTGAGTCCTGTTTTAAGTTCATTGCTGAGTGAAACGCGTTGGAAAGTGGGGGTTTGAGTGATCTTTCCTTTTACACCAGATGGATTCTTTCATTTGTACAGCTTTTATCCTGGAGTGTGGCTTCTCTTTTTTCTACAATGTTTATATTATCATTTTTATTATTTATATACAATTTTTTTCTAAGAACATAATGCAAATCAGTAACTTTTTACTTTCAGACTGTTTTTAATTGGCAAGGTGAGCCACTTCTGCGATTTATTCAGTTGTATGTTTAATCAAAGCTTTAGCTATTGATCTCTGTAAAAAAAAAAGGTTTCTTTTTAAAGAAACATTTTTACAGTGTCCATTTAAGATAAAGTTACCAAAGTTACAATGTTTAAATCTCCCCTCCACCACCTACTGATACTCACCTTTACGGCAATTCCCTCCGCTCCTTCTTCCTTTACAATTGGCACCAGAATCCCCAGTTTCAGCTGGTATGGCACACTAAGAGCGGTGACATAACTCC
Organism: Glandirana rugosa; assembly: GCA_018402905.1. Lineage (NCBI taxonomy): Eukaryota > Metazoa > Chordata > Amphibia > Anura > Ranidae > Glandirana > Glandirana rugosa. The sequence goes on along the minus strand of BLSH010024769.1, from coordinate 1,574,795 downwards.
TGTGCTTTGGCCTAGCAGCTGGTTGCTAGACCTAAGTACTGTCACAAGCGAGAAAGTCACAGGTTCTCATATACCCAGAAGCACCAGGTAGTTTTGCCATCTGAAGGAGTGGAATCAGCGGTGAGTATCAGTGGGTCAGGGTGGCCCCTTTACTAAGGCACTGTCACTTTGTCCTAAATGGGCAATAATACAGTAGCTTACAGCTATTATGCAAACCATTAATAAGATCTGTACACTTGCACACACACCTGACTCAGTATCCTTGTTATCAATGATATGATCTGTACTCCAGTTTATAACATCACACATGGGGCCTTATGCCTCTATATTGCACAAGTAAAACACGCTGTCTCGAGGAAGTGTGGCTTCCACATACACTTACAAATGTATGCAACAAAATTGTAATTGCAAATTGTTTAGACAGTGTTTTTTTTTTTTTGCCCTTAACG